>JZKD02S1548326.1:74765-104243 GCA_000966675.3 Picea glauca
GGAGGAGAGCATACTTATTCTAAGTGAAAGAAAAAACTGAAAATAAAAGTATGTTTTTTTTATTCGTTTACCCTACCTACTCTACGCTAATTAAAGATTTGTTACATGTAGTCAAACTTCCAATGTAACCATAAGCACACCAGTAATAAGAATATGTTCACTGTGAATTTCGAAAATGACAATCGAAAATATATATAACCGTGCGAAATTGACTGTTGAAACTGTAAATTAACAAAATAAAAAGAAAAATTGAATGGATCTAATCGGGTACCAGCTTGAAACCATCATTTGATAATGCTTTCGTAGGCATATTTTTCACTCCTCAGATCATGTCACAACTCCCCGTTGTCCTCCTCAATCTCCTGCTCGCATAACTGTTCGTTATCAGATGTGCATGGTTCCTTGTATGTTTTTTCTTCGTTTTCCTCTGAGGGAGTAATTAGAATTTTAGCTGCTATCAAGATCTCCTCTTCCCAAGAAGAAATGATCTTGACTTTTTCTAGGATCTGAGTGAGTTGTTCCAAGCTTATACTCATAGTTAAACCATATTGAAAAAGGAGAATGATTTATCATCAAAGATTTGAATTTTTTTTTTAAAACTAAGAAATTAAAACTATTTGTGAAAATAAAACAGACCAAGATTGAACTCCTTGCGTTACTAGGACCCTGCTATCACTGGGTTATCAGTTCACACAAGTTATCTCATCATAATTAAAAACTAAATTTGCATAAATAAAAACAAACTTTTGCATAAAATAAGGAGAAACAGACTTCTGAATAAAAGGGAGAGGACAACCTAACTTTGGAGCAACCCCACTAAAGTGGATGCACAGGTTCTTACCTCTCGTCTTACCATATTCTCTCCACCCTTAGGTCGTCCATAAAACCAATCCAAAATCATTAAAACAATCTAATTCAAATGCTACCTATTATCGTTTACAACTCCCCAACAATGATGCCAAAATGTTGGTGCAATTATATGCATAATATATTACCAAACATAAATTATCGACTGGGATTCGTAATCAGTACATTTGATGCACTATATGTGTTGATAACAGATAGGTTCCTATGTTTGTTTAGTATAGCTTAGATAAGAAAACCATTTAGAAACCAACACACTTTTAAAAATAACAATCTTCACACAATTCGAAAGATGGAAAGAAAAACTCATAAACAAGCAAAATATCTTGCTCAGGTGATGGACTTGTTCATTGATGGCTTATGAAGGGAAAAGATGAACTTTGATTCTATCTCCTGGAACAACTAAACTAACAACAATTAACACTGCACATTCTCAATATTCCATTATAGGTGCATGTAGAGTGAGAGATGGAGGTCTTGATTGTGCATGTGTTAGCAAGGTGTAATATAATCAATAATGGAAAAGAAATCTAAGTGTAGTGGGATGCTCCATTAAAGCTCATGTATGGTGAAATATGGAGATCCAACTATTCTTGCATTGACACACTTTGCAACAAATAGTGAAATCAAACGAAATAACATGAAATCAAAATAACAAATACATGAAATGAAAATCTACACTAATAATTTACAATGAGCTTACCAATATGGATCGGTGGCCCTTGCCGATGCCAACATGAAATATTTTAGATCAACAGATGATAACTTATAAGAGACACAAGATCACTGAATTCAAACTTGCATTAATCTTCAACAAGTAGGTTTACAAAAAGAGTCTTTTCATGAATCAACTCTACATCATAATAATTCTCTCCTCAAGAACCAATCTTACATCATAATAATTCTCTCCCCCCTCATGAAGAGAGGGCACTCTCTTTTATACATGAGATCTTTGAAAAGAAGACAAGCATATCATAATTACAGATCCACTTTTCTCTCAACCAATTTCCCATTATTACAAAATATTATCCCTTCAAATCCTCACACATATCTCTCATATATCTTGGATAAGATATGACAACCAAATCTCCATGATCTTCTCCTTGGAATAGGCTTGAATTATCTCCTCAAATATTGAAATGGTGGAGGAAGTATTCGAGAATTCTTTTTGAATTAATCCTTCACATATTCCTACACATGATAAAGCTCACACATTTTTAAGATATATATGAAAACATGTCAATGTTCTAATATTTAATCACAAATTCCCTTTTATTGTTGGTTGTGGAGCTTGATTATCTTCCTGATTTAGAGGTTTTTTATTTCAGCCATGTTTATACCCCATGAATACTTTACACCCAAGAGTATGTACACTCTTCCGTGTGGTGGAGTGCAGAGGGGGGTTTTTAAATGTATATTGTAATGTTTTTAAATTTCCTTGTAAATGTATATTGTAATTTCATTGTAAATATGGACCATTCATTATAAGGTCACAGATCTAACGGTAGAGATTATGTTAGGGTTTGTTTCCCTAGAAGGAAACCCTCTTTTACGAGGGAAATGTATTGCGGCTATGATTGATGGCGAATATTGTATTCTGAGATAGGAGACTGTGAGAGAAAGAAGAGTAAGTTACAACGGGTTTGTTGTAGGTTGTATCCCTTCATATGCTGGATAATAATAAAGGAAGGACCTCGCAATTTCTCTGGTGGACGTAGCCCACACTGGGTGAACCACGTAAATCTGTGTCTCTATTGTATTGTGTATCTTTTGTGTTTTGTTTCCACATTTTTTTTATTTTATTTCTCCACAATCCTGTTTTTCTAACATTTAATACTAAAATAAATGATTTGGAAAATAATAAGGTTAAACCCATATTTAATTATGAAAATGGTTTCATGAAAGTTTAATGGGGCAATGAAATGTGAAGAATGATGAAGTGAAAGGTGGATGGAAATACAGCATTTATGAGTCTCAACAACATGTCACTACCATCCAGAGCAGAGTTATGGAGGTGACCTAGAGACTCCAGCCGGTACAGGACGAAGCCTACAAACTTTTCAAAGAGATCGAGGGACAAGGATCACAATTGGAACAGGTGGTGGTGACAGTGGAACAACACATGCAAGGGCCTGTCATTGAACAAGTACTTCAGGAGTTCACTAATCATGAGGCTCTGGTGAAGTAGCAAGTTGAGGAAGCTCGATCTAAGCTTGAGGCATTTAAAGTAGAGTTTCCCAGATCAGAGTGACTCAGGACGAGCCACAAGTGAGTGTTGGGGGACTGTTTTCCCTTGACCAGGTTTTGAGGAAATGTTGGTCATGTTTGACCATTTTGGGGACTTCGACGGGCTAGTCAAAGATGGAGCACTCAGGCGAAGCAGATATCATGGGATCTCGCCCTTTTTGCGGGACTTTTTGGTTTTAGGGTTTATGTAACAGTTATGGGATATCGGCCCATGGGTTTACCCATGCTTAGGCCCCTTTTTTGTAATGTATAAATAAGTAGCTAGGCGATGTAAGTAAAGGGGGGTGTTGGTAGTGACTAGTCATTATTCAGCTTAGTGCATGGCCAGTTGGCTTTGTGCATGAATGTGTTGAGAATTGTAGAGATAAGTGCAAGCATATTGTAAGTTCTTGGTGCAGACCAATTGTGTAAGGATTTATGCTTTGATCTAATTTGGGAAAGGAGGATCTGGCGAGGTGCACGCAGATCTCATGTCCTTTGCGAAGTTGGATTTGTGGATTAGTGCATGTAAGAATATTGTAAGAAGCTAATAAATAAGAAGAAGAGTTGGTGGACATAGCCCCAGACTGGGGTGAACCACGTATATACTATGTTGATGTTCTTGTGCAATGTTTTTCATGTTATTTATGTCTCTATTTTCTTAGTGCATTGTTCTTGATGTATGATAGAATGATCCATGAATGCTTTATGTTTATGATGTGAATGAATTTTATATATGCTCTGATGATAGGTATTAAATTCTTAGATGTCTTTTACTGCGCTGATATACAATTAGGGTTAATCTGTGATGTGACTAAGAATCATACTTCATGCATACTAGTGGCTAATTGCTCTGTAAAAATGTGTAATCACATATTTGTGTCCTAGCTAGGTTGTAGACACTTGAGTCATGCAACCCCCCCTGCCTCTACCTCAGGTGAGACTTCATCTACTTCAAAGTTGTTTCCAAAAGGGCCGATAGTTAGGGTTTTGTTGGTGCATTGTTGAAGCGTTGAACCCTGGTCTGCCCCTATGCCAACATATATGAATGAAAGTCTTGCATAACAATGTTTTGGGTGGTTGCTAAATAAAGGAATAAAAGGTATTAATAGGTCAACACATTGATTCTCCCCCCCTCTCAGTGTACTTGGTGTGCCCAACAATTGGTATCAGATCAGGCCTTTACTACAATCCTCACAAGCTTTAAGGAGATCCGTGGACACACAAATGAGAAACATGAAGTACTCTCTACATCTGAAATTACTTTCTTGATGAGACAGATTATTGTGCATAGAGGATATAGATGAAAGATTGTTTGAATTCAAAAGGAGATCATGTTAGGAATACAGTTTTTGTTGGAACCATCCCGTCAAATAATAAACCAAAATATGTATCCCTAAAAGAAGTAAAGAAGAACAATTCAATGGCGTTAAATACCCTCTTGGATGGACTCTCAGATTTTGTTAAAGAAAGTGTAGGACAATGCACCTCTACCAAATAACTATGGATAAATCTAGAGAAGACATATCATGGAAAAAAGGAATATATAGAAGACAATCCCATTAAGGACGTGAAGCAATATCGAGTCATCAATGAAGGCAACGACTCTCCAAAATATTCTGATTGTAATAGTCCCAAATGTAATGAAAGTAATTGCTCTCTTGAAAATAAGTAAGAATATGTGAAGAATGAAGTTATTTCTACCATAGATGAAGTTTGTGTAGAACCAACTTACCTTTCTTATATATATAAAGAAGAATATTTGTTGAAGCTCAAGGTGGAGGTTATGGATTCTTTAGATGATGTTGACATCGAAATATCAGGTAGTTCAAGTGATTTTGATGATCTTGAATAAAACATTAAGGATGTCCTAGATGAGTACCATAATAAATTCAATATATTAAAACAAATTCTCAAGCATCAAGAAGCAAGTGAAAATTTTGAGAAGGTCATATCTAAACAAAATACCCAATTGGAAGAAAAGGAAGAAGAGATCAAAACATTGAAGAATGAGATAATTAGTCAAATTGAAGAAAATAATAAGGTTAGTGATGAGTTTAGCAGAAGCCTTGAAGATCTTGGAGAGACAATATCAATCAATGTCAGTTTAAATATCCAACTTAAAGAATCCAAAAGGATAGAGGAGTTATCGAAGAATCAACTCAATGAAAAGGAAGAATCTTGCTCTAAGATGGAAGTGGAAGTAGTTGGTCTCATAAGGAAAAATGAGAAGTTCATGAACAACTCAATAATCTTGGAGGAAATATTGGATAGTCAAAGATCTCCAAATGATAAATCTAGCCTTGTGTACAACAAGGAAGATAAACAGTCTGAAGTTGGTACTCCTAAGAAGCATGATGTAGGCCCTTCATTCTCAAAGGTTGAAAGGAAAGTTGCTCATTACGAACCTGCAAAAAACAAGGAAACCATCAATAGATCATAACAAGGAAGACACCAAGAAGATATTCCTATACCTCAAATCAAATTCAGAAGAGAAATACCTTCAAGGTTGATTCAAGGGATCATGTATGAAGATACTTTTGATGGTTACTACTTTTCTACAATGAATATGGTCATAAATATTTGGACTGTAGAAATTATGCAAATAAAGGTGTTTGAATATTCAATAACACCTTAATATGTTGGAGATGCAATCATGTTCGACATATTGCTTCATACCATGATATTTTATAGCTATAGTTTCTTTGGTCACAAGGCCCAAGATTGATGGAATTCAAGGAGACATTCCCACAGGGGGAGCTATTATTTTTTCCATGATTGGTCACAATAGAAAACATATCAACAGGAGGAGTTAACCTTTGGTCATGGAAGGAAGATAACAAAACAGAGGCATGAATACAAGGGAGCATCCCCAAGGAGAGTTCATCCAGAGGGAATAGCCCCAAGGATAGATACCCTTTGAAATTGATGTCAAAGTGGGAGAGTGAGACATATTGATGAGGGGAAATGATAAAAAATGGACCATGAGCATAAATTTGTCCATCAATGTTGGTGTTTCCATCAATGAAAAATGGGGAGATTATTGGATAATGTTGTTATTGATGTTAAGGTTGATTTCAAAGGGAGTTGTATCATTATGTTGGGTGCATTGGAAGAATTATGATAGCACATTCTGGTAGAAAAGTTGTTTGAATAATATGGACATACTGGATAGTACAAATGAATGCATGAACCTCATAGATGGAAAGTACACATCATGTCATTTTATGTGATATGTGGTATGTCACATAACTTCTCATGTTTAGGGAATTATGGCCTTGAGAAGTTCAAGAACATTTTGGAGAAATTTAGAATCTCGTAGAAGGTCAACAAGAAGTCAAAAGATTGTAGAAAGTCATATTGAATATTCTCTGCTCAAAGTGGTTGTAAAATAAACTAATTAAATAATGAAGTGGTTACGACAACAAGGGTAAAGAGATTGTGTGTGGACTAATTAAGGAAATTTGGTTGCAAAAAGAAAGTGGTTAAGGATACAAAATGGAGAAAGGAGAAAAAACGTTAGAAGGAAGCTTCTAGTGGAAGGCTCTTAGCAAAGTTCAAATAAGAGACCAAGGGACTCCTTCTTTGTGAATCAATAAATGAACATATTATTGAATATTTATTTTGTGAAAGTTTATTTGCAGGTATTCATTAACAAATATGAGGTAATGCAAATCCGAGCAGACGAAGAATGTTTGACGTAGGTTTTTGTAGCTACAGAAAGCGACGATTCTGTAGCCATGGGAGTTTCTATAGTAGCAGATTTCGGTAGCTGCAGAAAGTGGCAATTATGTAGCTGCAGTTGTTTCTGTAGCCACAGGTTTTGGTAGCTACAAAATGTTTCAGTAGTTGCAGAAAGAGGTGATTTTGTAGCCATGAGTGTTTCTATAGTCGTAGGTTTTGGTAGCTACAGAAAGAAATGATTTTATAGATGCAGGTGTTTATGTATCCACAATTTTTGGTAGCTGCACAAAGTTTGGGTAGTTGTATAAAGAGAAAATAATGTAGCCACGGGTGTTTCTGTAGTCGAAGGTTTCTGTAGTTGCAGAAAGAGACGCTTCTATAACCACGGGTTTTTCTGTAGCCACAATTTTTGGTAGCTACGAAAAAGTTTCAGTAGCTGTAGAAAGAGACAATTTTGTAGCCATAGGTGTTTCTGTAGTAGTAGGTTTCGGTAGTTGTAGAAAACAATAATTTTGTAGCCGTCAGTGTTTTTGTAGCCATAGGTTTCAGTAACTATGAAAAGTTTCGATAGCTACAGAAAGCACTAATTCTGTAGCCATGAGTGTTTATGTAGAAACAAGTTTTGGTAGCTGTAGAAAGAAACAATTCTGTAGTTGCGGGTGTTTTTTTAGCCACAAGTTTTGGTAGCTATAGAAATTTTCAGTAGATGTAGAAAGTTGGAAATGAGTGAAAGTGACAGTGGTTGATTTAGTGATAGAGACAACTACTGCTATAGTTGAATATTCTTGTGTTCATTGGACATGTGTTTGAGTTTGCTGGAGAACTGGAGGAATTCCAGTTGGAAAGATTTTCTTCTGTCTACAAGATGGGTCTTGTACTTGAGAATTGGATTCCTTACATCTCATTTGGTGTTGATATCATCAATCTGGGTCTTTCTCTAAGAGTTGTTTCTCTTTTATAGTTGGTGCTTTATCTTTCAGTTAGTGTTGCTAACCTTGGATATTGTAGTCTTCATGTAACAATACAATATAAAACATTACACATAAATTTGGTGTTCATTGTGTTTATTTTGTTGATGATTTATTTATCTCTATTATTGATGAATGTTGAATGTTGATGATACATGAATGTTAGTCTTGCATAACAATGTTTTGGGTGGTTTCTAAATAAAGGAAGAAAAAGTGTTAAAATGTCCACACACTGATTCACCCCCCCTTCTTAGTGTACTCAATGTGTCCAACAATGTATTCCTTAGATAGACCTTTCCAATGGGATATCATGCACCTAAAATGGGGATCATATGCAAAATTTATGAGCCTATGAAGTTGATGTACCAACTTACTCCAACATGGATCACATGAATTTTGGCGCCTCATCTCCTAGGGTTAGGTTTTTGGATTCACAAGGTTTTCCCTTTCATGTTTGATGTAAAAATTCCTTTGGATACTCATTGTATTCATATTATTTTGAATGAGCGCAACCATCACATCTCTTCTCAGAGGTAAGACGCAACCATTCTAGCAAGCTAGTTTCAGTCTATAATTGTGTAGTTCAACATATTTTATTATTAAATAGAAGTCCATTTTTTACTACATATTTCTTATTGTTCATTATATCTCTGTGTTAACTTTAAATATCTATATTTCATTTCATTTTTCTTCTAAAATCCAGATCAATGGTACAAGTGAATGCCCCATTAGCCATCATTACTCACACACATGGGGCTAGTCACATGTGGAATTTTATCAATATTCTAGAAGGTCCAAAACCTTATCACTAATTGAGGGTTGAGGATGAAAAAACCATAAAACTAGATGACTATAGAGCTATGTTAAATACTAGGCCACTAGGAAGATAAGGGGTTCCATTATTTTGTATTATATATGTTCCATAGTTGAGAATAGCATCCAAGAAGTATATTTTGGGAGAATACAAGAGGAGGTAGGACATTTTGTAGTATCCATTCATGCCATAATGTTAAAGGAAACTCTATAGCGAGTTCCTCTTTATTTGTACTTTCTTTTCATTGCCGAAGAAAAGAGAGAAGAGCATAGGCCTCATCTTATAGATACAATTTCTCCTGTGTTGGGTTTCCTAGGATACATCTTGTGTTCAATTGTGTGAGTGGTGTGTATATATGTCCGCTCTTTCATTTTGTATTTAGTTATTTTCATAAATGTGAGTAACAATCTAGTAATAATTCATTTGGGATCTAAGGAAATAAATTGCATAATCTAAAATTTTAGAATATTGTAAGATCTTTTGTGATGAATCATTCTAGTGGAATATCCATGGTTGTTTACATATCATATTTGTATCATATCAAGGTTTCTTTACGGTTTTTGTGGAAATTTTCAAGATAAAGGAATTGGATTAAGAAGAAATTCACAAAACCCTAGCCATTGTAGATGAGTCTATTCATAACAAACCTTGAGATGCAACTATGGAAGAAATATTCTCTAGGTTAGAAGAAACATTTGTTGATATCTCTTGAAATATGGCCCTTCTCATGGTGGCTTTAGGAAACAATTTCATACCTTTAGAGGAGGTTGGTGGCCCTAACTCAGATGTTGGATATGATGGGAAACTAGGTGATAGTGAAGAAAATATCTCGGCCAACTGAGTTCGAGTCCCATCACTCCTTCATAGTATCTATTCAAAATTCAAGTAAAAGTGGACATAAAAACCTATCAAGGTGAGATTGATTCTATTAATTTGAATCATTGGTTGCAATAGTTAGAACTGCATTTCATTGTCCACAATATAGATGAAGAGCATAAAATTTCATTTTCTTGGCTCAAACTAGAGGTCCATGTACTAACCTACTGGGAGATCCACATAGAGACACTTAGGTTGGAAGGTGATCCATTAATAACTAAGTGGGGTGATTTTAAAACCCTAAATAAGTCCCAAGTCTACCCTATTGGGTATGTAGAGGACCAAAGGATACATCAGAATCACTTCAGGGTAAGGTAAGAGAAGGATGTGAAAGAGTACACCATCAAATTTAGGAATATGGATATCATGTTGTGTATCTCTCTTAAGAACCCAAATGTTCTCCTCAAGTATCTAGGGTGTCTACATATTCATTTGCAAAATAAAGTGATTATCTTCAAACCTAAGACCATTGATGAGACCTTTGTGAAAGAAAAGTATCTAGATAACATAGGCCATAAGAAAGGACAACCAAGTGGTTCTAAAGGGAAATATAACCAAGAATATTCCAACGAGGGGAAGAATAAGTGTAAAGGGAAAGAAAATAAGATAACAACCACTACACATTAGTGAAAGGATCCAAATAAACACTACAACCATTGCAATATTCATGGTAACATTGAAGAAAAATGTTGTAAGCTACATCCATAGTTGCATCCAAAGAACCATAGGAAGGATGCCAAAAAGAAGAACCTAATAGGAAAGGATTTAGGCAACCATGTAGAGATAAACTTAGATGTGGATGAGAATATTGTATACACTTTAGTACATAAGGAGGTGAATTTTAGTAGCCTTCATAAAAAAGAAGAAAATAAGATTAAAAAACTCTTATGTATTACGATCTATGTCAAAAGTTCCAGGATATATTCCCTATTCGATTCTAGTTCATAGGCCAATATCATAGCAGATTTCTATAGCCCTAAAATTCCCTATCCATGCATACATGGCCTTGGCCCTCTTACCTGCATATTTTTCCAAAGCACTGTTGAGAAGATCTTCTTAAAAAACCATTTTTTGAAGGATGTACGCACCCTGCACCATTACAGCCCACGTACATATGCTTTATGCACCACTACATCTCCTGTACATATTCTTGTTGCACACTAAACAACCCACATATACTTGCAAAAGTTGCAAAAATTAAAAAGTTGCAAGGAATTCGTTGAAATTCACAGGCTATTGGAGGTTTCCCAACCAATTCACCTGCTATAGATCATCACCCAACCGAATAACCATAGTTTTTTCATATAAAAGGAGTTTTTGGGCTCTCATTTCACATCCAAGAATAATAACAGTGAAACTCTTCCCAATTTCACTTCACCTCCTTGCCCAAGATTTTGCTTCCTTTTGTGAGATATTGCCTCAACATTCCCTCATCAACCCCTTCTTCCTCCATTCAATCCATTCCATTCCTTGAGGTGATCAGAAGATTGAGAGAATATCCCTATTCAAGGTGCACTTGGAGCATTGTAGAGAGGATCTTGGACTAGGTTCATGGAACTGTGGCCAACATAGATTGTAAGTTTCAGTCTTTGTTTGATGAATAAAAGAATCACATTCTCTTGTCCCAAATGATGATGTTTTTTGTATTTTCATTGATTTATACTTAGAATTTTATATCTAAACCTAACTCATGAATAGAATAGCATGCTTGTAGTCCTTGTTTTCCTATATTTGGATGTAGGTCATCCTTGGGAGGAGATGTGCAATTGTTGGAACTACAAATCTTGAGGAGATCATCACCAGACGTGGGATCAAAGGTACAAATACATGATCTTCTCTCTTATTCCTTTATTTTCATTTGTTTTGGTATGTTTTGGGTAGAGTAGATAATAGATTAACTTTTAGAAGGTCACTCTCTCTATCTACATCTTAAACCCTAGTGTATTTAAAGGGGGGTTTTTCTTGCTAGCATAATTGGTGACCATATTGGGGAAAAATCTAGGGTTTTTTTAGGGGTTTTTGGGTTGATTGATTGGTTTTGTTTTCCTTTCGAGTATTAGTCAAGTTTACTGAGTCTGTCAAGGGGTTATGGCCACCTTTAAGGTGCATACTAGCTTTCCCTACCCTGTAAGTCTACCTTGTCTTTTTTTTTTTAAAGACTCATAGGTCTGTGTGCCCTATTAAGGGTCAGCCTGCATGCATACACGCTCGACACAATAGACAACCCACATACATACGTAGGATGTTTATGCAACAACACATGTCTCTGTTTCATGAAAGTATTTTTAATAAAGAGGGAGTTTGCCTCTTTCCTGATAGAAGTTCACACTTCTCAGGGATTTCTTGAATCAGTCAGAGTCTCTTTTTGTGTCCATAGTTTGGGTATAGGTTCTAGTTTACTTTTTTCCTTAGTATTATTATATTTCTTAGCCTTTTTATCTTGAATTTAGCTTGAATTTTAAGAAAAATGAGTTGCCATGAATTGTGTATTCATTTGTTTCTTTTATCATCTTTTGTTAGTAATACTTTGATTCGAAGAAAATATAAAAAAACCTAGTTGTTTAGGTCTCTTTATTTCTTCACATTTTCTTTGCATTGTTATTTGAAAAAGAAAAAGAATTAGTGTAGTGTTGTGTTTTCTTCTCATGTTGAAAGCATTTCAAAATAAAAATAAGAAATATAATCCTTCTTTGTCGGTGTTCTTATAAGTTTCATTTTTCACAAGAGTCTGAAACAACGCCAGTTTCACTACCGCACCCTTTTGCGTAAAACAAGCCTTAAAAATAACGCCTAATCTAAAATACATTAGAATTTTATGTTTGTAGGGTTCAAAAACTATTTTAGGGTTTTAGGGCCTTGAATTAGGTGTGAAGAGGAAGCTATTCAAGGCTACTTTAAAACAAACATTGGAGTTTGAGTTAGGGAGTGATTTAATTCCAGTTTCCTAAGAGTTAGTTGGGACCCCGCTATAACATAGGGGATAAACATGAGGTCGTGTGAGGAAAGAAGAGGAGACAACCCCTCCAAAGTTGGACTGAATGTAGTGGGGATTATATATTGAGGGTCTTTCTCGGGAACAATACCGATCACATTTTCCTACGAAGCTTCGTGGACCTTGAATCCATTCGAGATCCTCAGTTGTCTTACGGACAATTTTCTGTCGATACCCTTGAAGGCCTTTAGACTTTTTATCCTTCTCATTACGATCTGCCCGACTGTCGACTATACCCACCTAGTGACTGACTGCGAGTTGGAAACCTAGTTGCCCATATTTTACGGACTTACATAGGTGACTGCGGGGGTATATCGTGGTACCTAGGGAGAATGTTCGATCATGCTTCGCAGAGTATACCCGGAGGGCACTTCTGTGTTCAAGTTTCACTTGCACCTGTTAGTTTCTCTAGTATGGATTGGCATAACCATCCTTCCCACTAGTTAGTTGATTGCTTGATTTATCTTTAGGAAACTTTTAGTGTGTGCTCTGTGCTCCTTAGTTTTCCATAGTGATTTAGTCAATCATTGCTTTGGGTCTCTGACCTGAGGTGGTAGACAGCCCAATCCATTGATCGTGAGTAATTTTCGGTCTTCTGCTTAGAAACGTGGACACCCTCTTTATAGGCATTGTTTTTATACCACTGGTTTTCCAGAGTCAATGTGTGAGACTTTAATGGACTTGAATGATCCCGCAAGGGGAGAAACAGTGCATAATATCTTCATGGATAAATTTCTTGACAATACCAACCAAGGAACCCCTTCGCAAGGGGATTCTTGTTCTTTTCCTTTCTTCATAAACATTGGTGTCCCTTTGATGGCCACTTTGTACATTCCTGGGTTTAATGTGGGACTACCGGTTTGGTTGGGTACCATTCCAAATGTCCTGAATGCTATTGACACTTATCAGTTAAGCACCTTATGTCATGGGCATCATGTCGATGTTCCTTTGCCAACAAAGAATCATCCTCCTCCTTCTACCTTCCCTGGTGAAAGTATAGCTGCTAGTAACTGGAAATCTAAATGAAATAGAAGAGGAAGACTAGGAAGAAAAAATCACCAACCTTTGCAAGTCATGTTGGAGATAGGTCTTCAACGTATTCAAGTCATGTTGAATACCACCACCCAACCTCTGCAAGTCATGTTGGGGGTAAAAAACCAACCTCTGTGAGTCCTGTTGGAGATAGGTCACCAACATCTGCAGGTCATGTTGAAGACCAACACCTAGCCTCTGCAAGTCATGCTGGGGGAAAAAATTCTAGTAACTACTAGTCATACTGGTAATA
Organism: Picea glauca; assembly: GCA_000966675.3. Classification (NCBI taxonomy): domain Eukaryota; kingdom Viridiplantae; phylum Streptophyta; class Pinopsida; order Pinales; family Pinaceae; genus Picea; species Picea glauca. The sequence continues at coordinate 88,475 of JZKD02S1548326.1, forward strand.
GGTCTGTAGCCTCGAAAAGTCATATTATCGACCAATCACCAACCTTTGCAAGTCATGTTGGATATGTGCAACCAACAACTACTATTCATGTTGGGGGCATTGATTATGTTTTGAAACCTAGACAGATAGGACATAAGCCTAAGTTCCCTTGTAAGCTTTGAAAGGGAGATCACCTTACTCATTTATGCCCTGGCCTTCCAGAGGTACAAATATTGTGTTCCTTATCTACAAGCTCTTCTGATTTTGAGCCTTTTGAGGTTTCCTCATAGCCTACTCAGCCAGTGGTTGAGAAAGTGGTCATGCCAATGCAATATTCGGATGATCCCACTTCTCTTTTGGGGGCTGATGCACCTTTAGACCATGTTGTCTCATAACCTATTCAACCATTGGTTGAGAAAGTGGTCATGCCGATGCAATCTTCGGTTGATAACACTCTTCTCTTGGAGAGTTTTGAGTCTACCAAAGTGGTCATGATGATGCAATATTTTGTTGATACCACTATTCTCTTGGTGAATGATGTGTCTACCGACTATGTTTTTAGCATTTCCAACTCAGTACTTTCAGAACAAGGGGACATTCCGATCTCTTTGAGCACACCCCCTCCAAGTCCTAGGATGTGGAATGACCTTGTTGAGCCTTGCCTTCCTTCTTCTACACCCTTTCAAATAAGGGTTGAATTTAATTCAAATAAAATTTACCGATATATTGTATCTAAAGGATCCTCCGCAAGTATTTTATCCTCCTCAGCTTGGAAATCTTTGGGTTCTCCCAATCTTGTGACTGCTTCGCATGAGATGTTGTATTTTGACAGACATCCTAGTGAATATTTGGGGAATAAAGTCATGAATCGAGGTGACATGTGGCACACCTACAATGGGTCCATGTCACCCTAGGTGACATCAACATGCCATGTCAGTCTGGCCTTCGACGCTCTGGAAATATTCTCATTCACCAACTTCTTAAACCTCCCAGAGTAGGAATTCTCCATAGTACTTTATGCTATCCTTTCACTAGGCTTGATCTAACGATTGAGAAGGGTCTTGAAGAATTCTTAAATACACGGTCCTCATCACTTTGTGACTTTGATGTTCGGGGGTTCCTCTTGTTTAACACTCATTTTCTCCCAGAGTGGTCAACATCGGAATGACCATGACTTAGATCCAATGTTCAGGGGAGATACCGAAGCATCCTCATATTGATGGCCCTCGTCTCTTTGTGACTTCAGTGTTCGGGGGTTTCTCCCATTTAACACTCTTGTTCTCCCATATTGGTCAACTTTGGGTTTACCATGACTTAGATCCAATGGTCAAGGGAGATCCTGAATAACTTCAGATCCATGGTTCGCATTACGTCACATTCGAGAAGTGGATCAAGGTTTAACAAGGGGATCAATCCCATGATAATGGGTAAATGAACACCAATTGTCGGTCAATCGTCAAGTTACCAGTCTGACAGGGTTCCTTCGACGCATTTGGATTTTTCAATTTTCATTGACCTCAGAGTCTCGATTAAATTAGCTCCTTTTTTATTGTAGTGAAGGGTTCCATGGACCTGGTCCTATGTAACTTTGTCAAGCTCCAGAGGCTACACTCATAACTATTATCCAATATTTGGTTAAGGTTGTGGGCATGATCCCATGGTCCCTTGGATGACTGGTTTGAAGGATGGGCCTTTCATTCACAAAACTTAATCTCTAAAATAGGGAAAGGTATTTTCGAGGGATCAACACGACTGTAGCAGTTCTGTAGAGTCTTCCCTGACTCTAGAACTGTGAAGTTTATCCTTTCAAAAAAAACTTCAGGATTTTCCAACCAGACCAGAGACCAAATTTGTCATCTTACAATCATTCAAATGCAACAGTTTACAGAAGAACAATAAGAATTATTACCATCAATTTCACGTGAGGCAAAATTGATCATAATTACAGACATTCAAATCATGCATTTCAATTCTAGTACACAGGGTACATGAAATACTTATCTATTAACATCGATCATTGACGAACTGACTATGGGTGTTCTCATTTTCACCCAACCGTAGGCTCAAAGGCATTCATTCTTAGCACTCTGGCCACCCCCGTGCCAAGCCATGATATTACTAGGGAAATTTTGCAATTTATGAGAGATCCTTTCTATGTCACAACCTCTACGAGGTTTATCAGATGCTCCCTCAACATCAAGCTCGCGAGCTTCTTCTGAGGTCATGTTTTCTGCAAAATCTCAGAGGTCATTTCTCTTGTTCTCTCCTTTTGACCATAACAATTTAATACTTCAGTTCTTATTCAGAACCCCAGAGCCTCGCCCATTATCCTCTTTTCTCTGTACATATATAGGTTGCACACCCCCCTATGGGCATGGTCTCCTTCTTGTCTGCCTTCCTGCATATTATTTCATGCCTTTTTCCACCCCGGGAAGGATTCTGGACCTATCTTCTTCCTTCTTTTAGAAGGAACTCGAGTCAGCCTGGGCCTATAGGAAACTGCCCTATGTGGTACCTCAGGATGACAATTTTTTGTCTCCTCATCCATACCCTCCATTGTTCCATTCATTGGGGTATTTGATTGTTCAACCACCATTCATTTTCTCATTAACTGATTTTTCCTTGGGATCATGATGAGGCTTATTATTTTAACAAAGAGAATTTGGGGTCATTTTGACATAATGAACCCTCTCTACAACTTCCTCACTCTTTCCTCTAGTGATATCATGGCCAGTACTTCAAGGCTTCACCCCCATAGACATTTATTAGAAATATAAACAATAATACATTTACATTTTTCACATTCCATAGCATGGTAATCACAATTAATGATTAATTATAAGTTGGGGGAAACATGGGTATTAGAATCCCCTCCCCCTTAAAAGGAACATAGTCCTCAGTTTTCTTTCTCAGTAACACCTGCCATTCCTTTGTCATTCAACTGCTTGAGAAATCTTTATCCTTTTTCTTGGCCAGGTCCTTTCCATACCCTTGGCCTTCATCACATGCCTTCAATAATTTTGGACAACAAGCATATTAATCACAATTTCATGTGAAAACATCTTACTGTTGTGCAAAATTCAAGAGGAAATATTTCATAATCTAGCAAAATATTTATCTATGCAATTCATGTATTTGCATCCATATGGTTGTATTGTTATCTTATCTCACTTTTTTTCCTTGACATACCCATTATGTGCATGATCCCAATTAATAGTTTATAAAAATGATCAAATTCCCCTCTTCCTTATGGTCAGTCACCCTCCAGGCCCAGGCTTAGGCATCCCCTTCTCTGCTATACAGTCCCTCAAGAGATCCATCTTTCATTGCCAAGGATTTCAAGCACAAGAAGAGTTATAAAGACTTCATTGAGCCTTCTAGTCGAGGATTCCCTTATACTTTCTCTTCCAAGGCATCCCTCCGACTTGTGTTTTCACAACACAACATATTCTAGGGTGATCATGGCTTACCACAGGGTTATCTTGTCTCAACAGTATCCTTTTTAATGCTTTCGAGATTGACAACCTTCACTTGTCCTCCCTAGACATATCTTTTTCATATCACCTGTATCAAAGGTATACAAAAATTATGAGTTATTATCATCAATTTGAAATTCAGAATTTTCTTGCAAATTTGTCACCCACAGATTTCCAAATTCCACATTTATTTTCTAGATCTGCTCCGCACAGGAACCAGATTCACAAGTATGGGACTTTCCTTCCCATACAAGTTTAGCTCAACAGGAAATTGGTCTTCCTTATGGTCTCACAACACTACCATATCCAAGACCCCTTTCTTCCTACAATTTCAACATTCCTCAGCCAAACAAATTGTTAGTTTTCATGCACATTATATTTTCAAAACTATGCATACTAACAGTCCAAGTCATTTTCATCTAATCAAGGGTACACAACAAAAGTAAATATCATTATTTACGTTTTCATCCTTTCAACATACCAAATTTTCCAAATGCAAGTCGAATATCAGTTGACTTTAATCAGTGTACCAATATTCATGGCCAAATCCATACTCAATGTATCCTTACATTGGGTTCAAGTTTTCCATGCTTATGACAAGAAACTTGCCATGGTGTGTTGGATATCAACCAACCTCTTCACCATAGGTTTAATCATTCTTATTCACTCTTACAGTGGGACTATGATTCCCACTTCAGGCTAATCACGATCCCAAATCAACACATATGAAACTAAAAGTTTTTCTTGAATGCACCCAAGAATTCTTCCTTCATTAGTTACCAAGGTGCCAACACTCATGGCAGCCTATTGGCACAAGGGAATACCTAGGGTTCAACGCTACAACAACGCACCAACAAAACCCTAACTACAAACCCTTTCGGAAACACCTACGAAGCAGATGAAGTCTCACCTGAGGTAGAGGCAGGGGTGGTTGCAGGACTCAGGTGTATGCAACCTTAGCAGGGACATGGATCTTTGATTATAATCCTTAATAGAGCACTTATCACTGTTAGTTCATCATTTTTTAACCAATATCTACTCCACATAGAAAATAGAGCATTGTATCATTCACCTTGATCTAATGTATTTAAGCACTTGGCATATATGAATGGATCAGATCTAGCAGATTCAAGCACTAAGCACATTCACTTATATCAGATCTAATATACATAGTTATCATAAGCACAAAGCATAAATAGATCTATCTATCTATATCAAGCACTTAGCAAGTAAAGACATAAACACATCAGAACATCACATAGAGAAGATCAACACAATATTTACGTGGTTCACCCCCACCCTGGGGTTACGTCCACCAACTCTTCTTCTTTATTAGCTTCTTTAATGGGTTACATGCACAGAGCCTCAAAAACCTTACTCCACATAGGACAGAATATTTGTGCAGCTCGCTCGATCCTTCTTCCTTGCACTATAGCACAAAGCCTTCTACAGTCTGTCACAATCACTTGCACTAAGATCTGTAAGTCTCTCACAGTATGCACAAAGCACTTACAAGCCACTCTTGCACTTAACACTTAGCACTTAGCTTATCAGCCTTTTATCACATCGATCCATCCCTTCTTATATTTCCTAGACATTTATTTATAATTTACAAATTAATCCTAAGCATGGGTAAACCCATGGGTCGACATCCCATTCCCTTTACATAATCCCATAACCCAAAAAGGACCCAAAAAGGGGCCGAGATTCCACAATCTCTGCTTCGTCTTGCGCTCCATATTCGACAGGATGTCAAAGTCCCAAAATAGGTCAACATGACCAAGAACCATCAAAACTTGGTCAAGGGCCAACAGACCCCCAACAATCACCTGTGACTAATCCCGAGTCACTCTAGTATGACTAGTTCTGCTTCGAACGCCTCAAGCTTGGCTCGAGCTGCTTCGACTTGTTGTTTTGCTACAACTTCCTATTCCGCAAACTCTTAGATGACTGCATCATTGATAGGTCCCTCTAGATGTTGTTCAGTTGTAGTGGCAACCTGCTCTAGCTCTGCTCCTTGGCCTTCTACTTCTGTAAACACTTGATAGGCCTTTTCTTGTACAGGTTGGAGTTTCTGAGTTACTTCCATAACTCTGCTCTAGATAGTATAGATTTGTTTTTGTGTAGTGCATTTCTCTTGGGAGCACTTCATTCTTTCCACAGCTGCCAGGGACTTCAGTTGCGCCTCTATCTTTTCAGCTTGATACTTTGCCTCTTGGTGTTGCAATTCCAGTGCCTTCAATTATGGGTTCTCCATGATTTATTCGTAGGTCTGGGCACTGTGATCGATGAGTTTGTTACATTCCAAGGTAAGAGGTTTTATCCTTTCAAATGTGCTCTGGGCGGTTTCTTCTCTTTGGTCTCTTACATCTTGTGGGGTCTCGGGTACAATGCGTAGATCCAAATATGCTATGTGTTTTTGTAGTTTCTAGATGGATTCTGTGAGCTGGTTCACCTGCTATGTAACTCGGTCTTCTGCCTTGATTTCTACAACTGTCATAGACCAAAGTGATCTTTTGACCGCCTCTTTTACTTCGAGTTCCTTCGCGAGAAACTATTCATTTTCTTGCTGTAGTTGAGCTTTTTCTTCATCAAACTTTGCTTGGGGAGAAAGATTTTCATGTTCTGCAGCATTGTGTTTCTCTACAGGTAATCCTTGTACTTGTGTCAAATCCTGAGTGGATTTCTCTATTTCTTCCTGTGCTCATCAAAGGCGTGCTTCAACTATATCGGCTAGGCAGTGGATTTTAGGTGGCTCATCTCCTAATTCTGCTTCTCTCGGCGCAGTGGAGACTACGTGATTGGACTGTAGGGCCTGTTGTAACCCTCAGAGTTTAGTCTCAATTCGATCATACATCTCCTCTTGCTTTTCTTCTTTCTTCTCTGTTATTTCCAGCGAGGCATCTTGTAGGGATGCTATGAGGAAGTCGAAGTCATTGGAGGTGAGGACGGTCTGCATCTTGGTCATGGAGGATTTTGATTTCTTTTGGGAGGAAGGTTTCAGAGGTGAACCTTTCCTCTTCTTCAGGGGATCAACCTCGTCTCCTTGCTTCTGTTCAACTTCTTTTTTATCTAACTCTTCGCCATCACCTCCTTTCTCTAGTGATATGGAAGTAGTATACATAGATGCATTATCTATTTCTTGAACTTCTCTGGTATTCTTTCTCTTTCTAGGTACGATTGTATCATGCGCTATTTCTGGGCTGTCTATGTCAGGTATCTCTTCAAGGTCTGCTGAAATAAGGAGATCCATCAACCAGTCCTTAGTGATATCCTCCAAGTCCTCCTCCATCATCTTGTAGTATGATTGCAGTTTTTTCTTCTGTTCATCGACATGCACTGTGATGTAAATAAAATGTCGATATGCATTGAACTTCATCAAAGGTTAGAACCAGTATAGAGAATTCGGGTTCATGCAAGGTTCAGAATGGATGGATATCTTCGACTGGTTGTAGTAGGTATGAAAAAAAAACATTTCACTTCCACTATTTATTCATATCGTTTGAATACCATAGTGTACTGAACTTCATGGCCAACGGTTCAAAAGGCTTAATGTCAGGGAAGGTTGCACCTTGCGGCATCTCCCGGGTAATAAAAGCTACTAGGATCAAGATCCAACTGAAATTAAATTCATATCCTTGGTCCTATGCTTCTCTACAGTCAAGTTCGAATTGGTTCACCAGGTACTTCATCCAGTTCATCTGAATACCTTTCGCGCACTTCCTTGCGAGGTCAACTACAAAACTGGTGACTTGGGTAGGTTGATTCTTTCTTACTAACTTCCATGCAATCATCTGATAGGAGAGGTTCACTGCACCACTCTTGATAGAAGATACTTTATAGCCTCATGTTCATTTCTCGACATCACCGTAAGTGTCCTTGATATTCTAAGCTAGAGCGTGATTGGAAACTTTTCCTGGATAAAAGTCTTGTGGGTCAGGTCCTTGCATACTCTGGCCTTTGATCCTATGAATCAATGTCAGATCAAATATTATACAATTGTTTAGCCACAAGTAACCACCATGGTAACAAGAAAACAATAGCTTGACACATGCCTTCACCTCCTGGTGTCTACCAAAGTGGGGAATCTTCATGACATTCAACAGAGTGGACTGCGCGAGGTCCATAGTCCACTACTCAGGGAAAATCTTCAAGTTTTTCCCTTTATTCCTAGTCAGGTACTTATGTGGAGAAAGCATACCATAAACCTTACGACCTCTAAGGTTGAAGTCATTGAACTTCAATGCTGCAATCTTATCTTGGTCTGCTCGAACTAGGCAGATTCCTTACGGTAGGTACATAGTGACCAAGGTGTTCTCAAAATCTCTAGGTACGTTGTCTTTATTTATTGTGCCTCTCAAAGGTGGTATGTAGGTGGGTAATATGATCGGGATCAATTTGGCATTCGCTAAGTCATCCCTATGCTTGGTTCGCTTTTCATCAGATGGTCGGTATGGTCCAGATCTTCAAGCAGCGGATGAAGAAGACTACACTATTCTCATCGATGAAGCTTGTATGCCTATAGACATCGACACGACTCTTTCAATCATCAGGTCAATCAAAACTTATTCAAAAACTTTCTCTACAACGCTCAACCCATCCGACATACACACTCGGGGTTGAAAATCATAGGTTCAAAGGGTAACTTAGACACTTCAATGAGATCGAAGGCAATAGAAAAATAGTCACTATATAAAATCAACAAGTATGTGAGCTTAAATCCACGTTTAGAAAAAGTGTTCTCGGTGCATGGTGTGACAGGGTAAATAGGTAACTCGGCTACAAGTCACTTGCAATGGGTATGAAGCCTTCATTAACTTGGTTTTGTCTGTTATGGCATGGTCCAACGGTCTGATGGTGAACCATAATTTCCTTTCTGCCCATTCAGAGGGTTGGATGAATGGTTACAATGTCTCCAAAAACTATATTTCTTTGCCATGGCGAAGTGCCGTGTGTCGCTGTTATGATATCCCGACGAAGCTCCAATTTTGAAAAATTTCCTTCTGCGAGGTTTCTTCGGGATCTTTCTGCAACATTTCGATTTTAGCTCTCTTCTTGCTTAGATTTCTAGCCTTCTTCCCAGTGAGCTTCGTCTCAGTATGCTTTTTCCCATTCTGATTCATATCTTCTTTTGAAACAGTTACTTCGCGTTGTTGAGATTATTTCCTAAGATTTGAGGTTGATCCTTCTTCTTTATATGGAATAGGTACTTCAATATTTTGTGGGTATTCTAGTGTTCTTGCAACTTCGACATCCGGGTCTCTGCTACTAAATAGCTTCGATCTGTTCTTTTGTTCTTCAATCAAGTGTGCGATCCTTCTAGTCATGAATTCTTTTAACTCTTGCTTCTTATACTCTAAAAATTCTTCTTCTTCCTTCCTTCTGGCATGGTCTCTTTCAATCCAAGGTTTTTCGAGAAACATAATAAATGGGGCGTTGTCCTCAATAAATATAATAATCTCAAAATCTTCTTCTGTCGAAGCTTCATTGACAGTCATAGGTATCCGGGTGAGATTTCCACATAGGTTTATTAGCTTCCCTCTAAATAACCCTATTCCTCCCAATGAAGGAGTCATAGCAGGCTTCCCCAAAAGTTCCCAAGTTCCTTCTATCATGATATTCACCTATGTTTCCTTGTCTAGAACAAAGTCAACGTCGAAGTCTCCAATTCTTACTTCAATGCATTATTTTCCTTTGAAGATCTTTGATAATCTGACATGTCAATGGTCATTCAGGGTTTCTCTCATATGTAGCAATACTCTTTCTGATTCTTTTTGGGGATCTACCATTTATGGATCTACCTTAGGGTTTTCTTGATTCAGATTCATTCTTTCAACCTTAACAATCATTCTAGGGCAATCCAATACTTCATGTTCCATAGCTTTACAACAAAGACAAATAGGTCTTCTTCCAGGGCATTCCTTAGCAAGATGTCCCAGTTTTCTGCAGTTGTAATAGAGGGCTAATCCTCTCTTTCTTTTAAATGATCCCCAGCCTTTCCTGCACTCCGCGCTAGGATCATGGTAGCTAACCTGCAAACAATTCTTTCTAGGATCCTGCATCCATTTGTTAGTCCAAACATTCTTTCTATGAATATGTATAACACATCTTTCACTATTCTTATTAGATCTACTCATATCAAACCTTCTTTCATCTATCAGTGCCCTAGTTTTCAAGCTAGGACAAATCTTATCAAACATGCCTAGATCCATACTTTAGAAACAAAATTTTCCACTTATCTTACTTCTACATAGCACAAAGCTTTCAAATATAAAACTTTTCACTATTCTTACCTTTATTAGAGCACAGAGATTGCAGATCTTACCTCTTTTAATTAGAAATCCTCACTTTTACCTTTCTCAGAGCACAAAGCTTGCAGATATTACCTCTTTTCTTCAGATCGGACTTCTTTTCCTTAGCACAAAGCTTGTTAAACTAATTAGAGTACTTCGCACTAGAGAAACAGATCTACGCATAGAGCTTTCATAATGTTTGGTCATATCTTTGCATAAAGCTTCTTCTTCCTCAGTTCCCAACAATCACAGTTTTAGGTCCGGACAACGAAAACATTTGCTAGCATAGGGGCAGACCCAGGGTTCAATGCTACAACAGTGCACCAACAAAACCCTAACTACCGACCCTTTCAGCAACACCTACGAAGTAGATGAAGTCTCACCCAAGGTAGAGGCAGGGGTGGTTGCAGGACTCAGGTGTCTGCAACCTTAGTTGGGACATAGATATGTTATTATAATCCTTAATAGATCACTTAACACCGTTAGTTCATCATTTTTTAACCAATATCTACTCCACAGAGAAAATAGAGCATCTCAGTATTCACCCTGATCTAATGTATTTAAGCACTTAGCATATATGAATGGATCAGATCTAGCAGATTCAAGCACTGAGCACATTCACTTATATCAGATCTAACATCCAGAGTTATCATAAGAACAAAACATAAATAGATCTATCTATCTATATCAAACACTTATCAAGTAAAGACATAAACACATCAGAACATCACACAGAGAAGATCAAAACAATATTTATGTGGTTCACCCCCACCCTGGGGCTATGTCCACCAACTCTTATTCTTTATTATCTTCTTTAATGGGTTACATGCACAAAGCCTCAAAACCCTTACTCCGCATAGGACAAAAGATCTGCATAGCTCACTAGATCCTTCTTCCTTGTGCTACAACACAAATATTTCCATAGTCTGTCACAATCACTTGCACTTAGCTCTGCAAGTCTTTCACAGTATGCACAAAGCACTTACAAGCCACTCTTGCACTTAGCACTCAACACTTATCTTATTGGCCTTTCATCACATCGATCCATCCCTTCTTATATTTCCTAGACATCTATTTATATTTTACAAAATAGGCCTAAACATGGATGGGCCGACATCCCATTCCCTTTACATAATCCCATAACCCAAAAAGGAACCAAAAAGGGGCCGATATCTCACGATCTCCTCTTCATATTGTGCTTCATCTTTGATAGGCTGTCGAAGTTCCAAAATAGGTCAACATGACCAAGAACCCTCCAAACTTGGTCAAGGGACAAAACCACCCAAAATTATATTTTCTTTAACACCTCTACAATGAAAATGGAGTATTGGAAGGTCCTCCTTCTTTAATGGGAAATCCATTGTCTACCCTCTTATGAAAAAATGCATTTCCTCAATGCATTCCATGAAATGTGCTAACTATGAGCACCTTTATTCCCAATCTCCCTAGATTGGTCATTGTACCCATGGTACTCATTACTCGTGCATTTTATTGCAAGGATTATAACTCATCCTTGATTAGCATAGAATTCATCTCTCTATTATTCGGATTCTTATTTCCCGAATCTTACCCTTCTTGGGTAGCAATGGCATATAATAAACATTCAAAATTATTCGCATATCAGTAAGATAATGAAATATTTTCAGAATGGGTTCTTACCAAATCCCTTCATACCTTATTCCATATAGGAATGAACATTTTTATACCTGTTCTAGATGATACCACCCTTTTTTATGATTTTGCCTCATCAATAGTGCTTCATGGGGCTACTAAAGTCCCCTCAACAATCTTTCAACAGTGACCTTCTTGCATTCGTCCTCTTCTCGAGGTTTTCTACCATTGGTAACTGTCTTTCCCAACAATTTCAAGTTCTTTCTACACATGACATACATCACAATTATATTAGTCATCATGAAAAATAAAAATTCATGTATCATAGCATTCCAATGAATAAAACATTTTCAGATATGTCCTAGCATATCTTTATGCACTTCATCACATTATCCTTAATGTTTTCACAAGTGCAACACAAACAATTCTCAATTGTTTTTACAATCATACAACCATCATCATTATGGTGTAAAACATTTACCCGCATCATTAAATCGGTCTCTCATACTAGAGAAATACAATAAACAACAAGAAAGGAGTCAAGGAAATATTCCCTCGTCCAACTCGTACACAACCCTGGACTTTTAGTCTAGCTGAGTTATTTTCCGTGGCCTCACTACCTTTATTTAACATGGTTTGACCAAGCCTATTCATTTAAATATGCTTATTTATTCAGTCTTAATACCCGTCCTTATATCAAACAACCTTTCGATGGATTAAATCCATGCACTCATGCATAAATAAACACAACTAAACATTCATCATGCAAGCTCATTGCCTTCCACCTTTCCATGTAATTCATACGCATAGACATAACATACTTCGAGATCCTTCTCCCAAGGATCTTACTCCCATTTTCATAACAAGTCTCATAAATACACTCTACACTAAGTTTCCCTCTCAGTTGAGAGATTGCAATCATTCACATGATATCCACATGGAAAGTTTAACAGACATAATTATAACTATGTCCCTATTTCCATATCACAACAACCAACAAGAAATTATTCTTGCCTCTGGTATTACAAAATTACTCAACAGCCCAGAAATATCATCTGGGAAACTCCAACAGTTCCCAAGGCAACAAGACAGCTTATCAATCTTCTCTTTCATGCCTCAAACCATTTTTAGTTAACATACATTTTTATCAAGGGAATCATTTTCTAGATTCCCTCTCACCAATACTTGAGCATATCAAGTCATACCTTATATGGATACCATCAACCTATGGATGTCAATATGACCCATTGGTAATCTAGAAGTGCTCCAACACTTCCCTTACCACATTCAGGATCATCATTTCATTAACCATTTTACCTCATTTATAATCAATTTTCATGTCTAATAACATTTGGGCTATTTCCTTAAATCTCAAATACAGTTTTTGAAGTATGTTTCTTACTAAGTATTTTAATATAGAACTCCAGAGTATCTCTAGATCATAATTAGTCTTGGGTAGAAATTACATCTCTTTCCTTTTAATCTTTTGTAGAGGTTATGTTAGCACTATAAGTCACCTATGGATTGTAGTAGAGGCAAGCCTAATACCCATCAGTTTGTATGTCACAAAGAATAAATTAAAGGAGGTCAAATGGGCACATACTCAAGAAAATATCGTTTTAACTCTGAAATCTGAACTAAGCGATGTATGAGAAAGTGAGGTCTTGCTTTAACTTCAGTGAGTAAGTTGTAGTAAAGGGTGAGTAGGGGGAAGAAATGGTGAGGAAATGTAGAGATCTGCTATGGACATCGGGTATTCCAGTATCCAAAGGAAGAAAATCTTCGAATACAAGACCTTCTTGAACCCAAACCTTCAGGAAACTAAAATACGTCATAACAATATTGCAATCAAACATACATAAAAATATAGTCACAACAACTCGACTAGATCAACCATGCCTGATTCTCCAATAACATAAGCAAAAGAGATGATAAGAAAGATGATTGTCATTAAAAAAGAAGTATCAAATGGAAACACATAACTGGAGAACCAGAGGCTTCATTAAAACTTTACAATACGAGAGCTTATCTCAACCATCGACCATAAAAAAATATCCAAACTAACTATATATACTCAGAACTACTAGCTCTCTTCATAAGCATGTTCTGGTCATTGCATTCAAGGCTTGGCATCTGCATCTTCTTCTGTCGGGCTACACTTGCATTATTTTGTCAGATGCAAGATCAGATCAGTATGGGCTTCACAAGAAAATCCATGACAGGGGAAATTTCGACTGACTCTCTGCCCTCCACAACCAGTGCTTTCCATTTATGTGGTGAAACGAGGTTTCAACCACCTTCCCCATTTCCATTAAATACTTTCATCGGGATCAGGATGAAATCTGACACCCATGAATGTTCTAGGAGACGTTCACGACTCCTTCGAGCCAATTCTAACACCTCGAGACCATGCAGATCTTCCTTTGTGAAAAATACGAGCACTTTTGGCCTTTGGCGCAGACCCCATGCTTATCCCATATGAAATTTTGGGATTTAAAATTTTGGGAGTTCTTACTCCCATTGATTTCAAATATCCCGACGCTCAAAATTGTGAAACTGCCCATCTGGATCAATGGTTAGATTCGCTTTGAATATGAAAGCCATGATCATCTCCTTGAATGGCCTCGGCTACCGGTCGCTCAATTAGATGACTACCTTTTTTTATGACCCTACTTCTATATGACCTTGAGCTGTGGACATGGGCCTAATTCCCAGGTGTTTCGAGATTTCACGTTTCGCGAGTTCACACTGTGTTTCATGATGAAATCCCCAAGTCATGAAATCGTGATTACTTGGATCAAGCAACATGTGTCCCCTTGCATCAGATGACCCCGATATACCTTTTTCCCAATGGCCTGGATCATTTCACGATTTCTAAAGACTCTCCTCTTTGACATCTCTGACTCGAGAAATCATGACTTATGCTAATCCTGCACCACGTGTCCTTCCTAGGATCAACTGCTAGTATTTGCCTCACGATTTCAGAACTCTGACGCTATACTTTTTGAAACTCTATGATCCCGATCACCTAATGGCCATTGATCTGATCTTCCTGATGGATCTCCACCGTTGAAAACTGATCTTGCTCGCTCGCTTGATTTGAACTTGCATCAGACCTCTTCAAGTGTTGCGTTTTTTGTTCACGACTGTGGCCTATGTACAATTACCTGGGCGACTAACTGAGGGATCGGGAAAACAAAATGATTAGTGACAGAGGTAAAGAGAGAAGTGATCAATCTTAGAGAAAATAGATCAATCAAATGAATGAAGGCAGACAAAATAAAAAACTACAAGCTGAGAGGAAAAACTTACGATCGGGTCTGCAAAAAGAGAAGAGACAGGCAGAAATACAGACCTAGGTAGAAAACATAAACCCCCAAAGTTTTGACAAGTTTATGTGGTAACATTAGGATCCATGGGGGATAGAGTCCTCCATATGAGGCTCTAATAACTCCTTCCACGACTTTAGTTCCTTAGCGTTGGGTTGTGGAGTCTCCTATTAAAAAGAAAACAAAATAAACACAAAGATGAACAATATTTAAAATGGTGGGACGCCGGTTGCGACTTTAAATGAAAAAAAATTCCAGGAAGTGCTTGTTTACTGGGCCACCAAAAACTTCGTCACCCTCCAAATTCTACAACCTGTAAGTGTTTTTTGGAAATGCTTCAGAAATCTTGAAGGGACTGATCCAAAGGGATTCAAATTTACCATGTTTTCCCTTGTCTTGTCTGGGCGCATTCCATTTGAGTGTTATATCTCCCATCTGGAAATCCTCTTTACTTCCTTTCCTGTCAAAGGCCTGCTTAATTCTCTTTTGATGGTCATGCGCTCTTTCCATCACCTTCTCTCTATTCTGATGGACTTTTACCAACTAATGAATTCTTTTGATCATATCTTCGGGCTCTTTTTGGTAGTCTTGGAAGTACTTTTTCACTGGCAAGGCAAGATGGGAAGGAAAAATTTCTTCAGCTCCATATACAAGTTGAAAAGGAGAGACACCCAGGGACCTCTTTGTTGTCACCTTGTCAGCCCACAGAGAAAACTTGAGCTTTGAATCCCATGCTTTCTTATTGTCTTCTAACAGTATTTTGATGATCTTTATTAGGATTTTGTTAGAGGACTCTGCTAATCCATTGCCTTGTGGATAGTAAGGGGTAGAGTGGATCAATGAAATTTTGAACTACTCACAAAACTTGATCAATGGTTCATCTTTGAAAGATGCATCATTGTCAGTGACAATTCTTCTTGGACAACCAAATCTTATTATAATATCCTCCAGAAAACCAATGATCACCTTGTGTGTTAAGGTCCTAACCCGCACATAGGTAGATCAATGTATTCGGATGTAATAAAGGTCAATATTAATAAGACCTTTCAATAAAATAGAATAAGGCGGATGTAAGAAGACC
>JZKD02S1548326.1:112974-125653 GCA_000966675.3 Picea glauca
AGCTTTGTTGTTTTCTTTCTAACCTTTTACCATACAGCTGTCATGACTAGCAGAGCCCAACTAGGCATGTAAGCACTCACTTTTTGCTCACACAGCGACGAAAAGAGTGCAAACACATAGGACCTAAGATTATTGTTGGCTTCTCGTCTTGCAAATTGATTGAGTCTGAGGGATTATGCAAAGGTTTGGGAAACAACAATTTAAATAAGGATCTATTAAAGAATTCATGCTTGACCAGCTCTGAAAAGGGTACCAGGATCCTAATCTTCTAAATTTCATTCTCAAAGTTAAAATAGGAGGGGGCTTCATAATTTCTTTTACCTCTGGGATAGGACCTTTAGCTATTGGTGGGGGATTTTGTGCTTTCTTACCTTTTCTACTATCTGCTACAACTTTGGTATACTTTTCTTCTCTGGTAGGAAGATCAAGAACATCAAGATTTCCTTCTTTATTTTTTGACCTGAGGTTGTATTTATTTGGGTTGTTGATCACCTTATCCCCCTTGCTCAAATCATTTAATTGAATGTCCATGAGAGACTCCTTGTATGTTGATTGAGTTAAGAGAGGAGATGGGGATGTGTCTTCAAGACAATGAATTTATGTGTCAGGGTCTTCTTCCTCTCCACCATCATCTGCAACAAGGTTGTTTTGAAGAGGGGTTTGGACTTTTTGATCATCCCTATCTCTATTACAAGGCTCTCTTTTCATAATCTAAGGAGCATTGTTATTCGGCCTCCTGAAGTTGAATCTGTTATCAACATTTTGAGGATTTTTGTATGTCTTCTTCCCTTATAATTCCAACCTTTCCATTCTAGTTGAAAGTGATTTTAGTAAATTGGTTACTTTGTCCATTTGAGGGGGGAGGGTAGAGGAATTGAAGGTTGAAGGTTTAGATCTTTCCCTTCCTCTGTCTCTGTCAACCTTATTCCTGAGTCGGTCAACTACCAATATGTTAGACTCTACTTCCAGGGTTGTATCTTGCATGTGAGACAAGGAGGTAGCTCGTCTCTATCTTAATAGGAGGCATAAGTCAGGGTCAAAAGCACTAGCATAGATAATTTTGGGAGAGGCCTTCGTAGGCTTTATCTTAGCAGGGATTTTATTATACATTTTGTTGAATATTTTGGAGAAGTCAGAGACAGACTCTCCCTCTTTTCTCTTTAGGGACCCAAACTTTTTGATATAATAAATGAAGTCCTTTTTATCCCCCCATTGTCTCAAGAAAACATCATCTAGAGCCTCAATCCCAGCGATGGATCCAGGAGCCAGGGCTCTAAACCACTTTATGGCTTCTCCATCAAGATTGTGGACAAAAATCCTCATCCATACATCTTCATCTACTATGACATAGTTATCATCATAACTATAGAAAGTTGCAAGGTGATCCTCTACAGTAATATCTCCTTCCCTCGTAAACTTAGGCAGATGCTTAAGGTAGCCACCAACTGGGAGGGCATTAAGAGGTTGAGGAAAGACCAAGGGGGCATATCTAGCAGCCACTATGACATCCATTCTGTTTCTAGGGGGATTAGCACCTGCCATAGGGATAATAGGTGGAGGATAATTAGGAGGGGATGGATTTCGAACAGGAGAAATTGGAACTGAGCCTCCTGGAGGAAAGAGAAACAATAGAGGATTCAGAGAAAAGGCTTCAAGTCTTGAGGGAAGAAAGGTTTCCCTCGTTGTAAAACAAAAAATTGTGATAAGAGGAGGGGTGGTAAAGCCTAGGTTAGGAAAATATTTTGAGGTCCTGGTTCTAGACCAAGGTATAAATTTAGGGGAAATAGGAGTGACAATGATTTCTCCTTCCAATCCAAAACCAGGAGGATAAAACTCAATAGGAACACTCCCAAACTTTAAACTTCAGGAAACTCCAATAGAAGGTATAATAAGAAAATGAGAAGTTGATATCAGAGTTTCTATAGGAGGACAACGAAAATCATTAGAAATACATGGTTCAGCAGTAGAAGTACCTTCTCTAAGGGCCTTTCCCTTTCTGATAATTTTCTCTAGGTCAACTTCAGGTGTTGCTAAAGGTAGCTATGGATTAGACCTTGTGTGTCTACCTCTGGAATCCATAGCTGAAACAATGGATTCATCATAGTGGAGTCGCCAGGTGCACAGTTGCAATCTCGATGTACTAAGTTTTGATGCACCTTCAGAACTAGTAAGATTTGTCGTTCAATCCCAGGGAAAATCTTCAATTCTTCCCTAGTAGTGGAGCCATAAATGTCAGCACTAGAAGTCACCTCTGGATTGTAGCAGAGGCAAGCCCAGTACCCATCAGTTTGTATTTCACAAAGAATAAATTAAAGGAGGTCAAATGGGCACAGACTCAAGAAAATATCATTTTAACTCAGAAATCTAAACCAGGCAATGCATGAGAAAGTGAGGTATTGCTTTAACTTCAATTAGTAAGCTGTAGTAAAGGGTGAGTAGGGGGAAGAACTGGTGAGGAAATGTAGAGGTATGCTATGGATATCAGGTCTTCCATTAGCCAAAGGAAGAAAAGATTTGAATACAAGACCTTCTTGAGCCCAAAACTTCAGGAAACTAAAAAATTTCATAACAATATTGCAATCAAACATACATAACAATATAGTCACAACAACTTGACTGCATCACCCATTATCGAGTCTCCAATATTAGAAGGAAAAGAGATGATAAGAAACCTGACTATCATTAAACAAGAAGTATCAAATGGAAAAACATAACTGAAGAACCAGAGGCTTCATTAAAAGTTTACAATACAGGAGCTTAGCTCAACCATCAACCATAAAAAAATATCCAAACTAACTATTTATACTTAGAACTACTAGCTCTCTTCAAAAGCGTGTTCTGGTCATTGCATTCAAGGCTTGGTCTCTGCATCTTCTTCTGTCAGGCTGCACTTGCATTCTTTTTTCAGATGCAAGATTAGATCAGTATGGGCTTCACAAGAAAATCCATGTCAGGGGAACTTTTGGCTGACTGTCTTCCCTCCACGACCAAGTTTTCAATGCTTTCCATTTATGTGGTGAAATGAGGTTTCAACCAACTTCCCCATTTCCATTAACTACTTTCATCAGGATCATGACAAAATCTAACACCCATGAATTTTCTGGGAGACGTTCACGACTCCTTTGAGCTAATTTCGGTGCCTCGAGACCATGCAGATATTCCTTTGTGAAAAATACAAAATCTTTCGGCCTTTGGCACAGACCTTGTGCTTATCCCATATGAAATTTTTGGATTTCTCATTTCGAGATTTCTTACTCCCCTTGATTTCAAATATCTCAATGCTCGAAATCACAAAACTGCCCATCTAAATCAACGGTCGGATTCACTTTGAATATGATGACCATGATCATCTCCTTGAATGGCCTTGTCTACCTGCCACTCAATTAGATGCCTACCTTTATTTACAACCCTACTTCTATATGACCCTGGGCTGTGACCGTGGGCCTAATTTCCAGGTGTTTCAGGATTTCGCATTTCACGAGTTCAGACTGTGTTTCATGCTGAAATCCCCAAGTTATGGAATCATGATTGCTTGGATTGAGCGACACATGTCCCCTTGCATCGGACGACCCTGATCTACCTTTTTCCCAATGACCCAAATCATTTCGTGATTTCACATTTTGCGAGTTCTAAAGACTCTTCTCTTTGACTTCTCTCACTCGCGAAATTGCGACTTATGTTAATCGTGCACCACGTGTCCTTCCCAGGATCAACTGTTAGGATTGGCCTCACGATTTCAGAACTCTGATGCTATACTTCATGCAACTCTATGATCCAGATCGTCTGATGGCCATTGATTTGATCTTCCTGATGGATCTCCGCTATTGAAAACTGATATTTCTCTCTCTCTTGATTTGAACCCGCATCAGGTCACTTCAAGTGTTTTTCTTTGTGTTCACGACTGTGACCTATGTATAATTACCTGGGTGATTGACTAAGGGCTTGAGAAAACAAAATGATTGGTGACAGAGGTAAAGAGAGAATTCAACAATCTTAGAGAAAACAAATCGATCAAACGAACGAAGGTAGACATAAGAAAAAACTACAAGAAAAGAGGAAAAACTTATGATCGGGTCTGCAAAAAGAGAAGAGACATGCAGAAATACAGACCTAGGTAGAAAACACAAAACCCCAAAGTTTTGACAAGTATATGTGATAACAGGTTCTAGTTGTTTTTCCTATTCTCATTAAAAAAGAAGATAGGTTGTAAATGTAGATCAACCTTAACCATTACACCCAAAATTCTTCCTTCTATTCAGTAACAGTTAGGGATGAAGGCCACTCCCCTCCTCCCATAGAAATGTTGATAGATTAGTTTTTTATCCACCAAAAAAGGGAGGTTGTTGTGATTTCTCGCTCAATCACTCCATATTTATAGAACTCTATTTATTAGCTTGATTAGAAAAAAATTGCCCAAACATTGTTGTACCCAGAAACAAATGTGTTTCTTAATTTCCTTCAGAACTAGAGAGTTTGGCATGCTCTCCATTTTCAAAAAATGGTTACCAGAACTATTCCTCTTACATAAACATGCCCTTAAGTTAATAGGGATGCACACTTCCCTAGAAAAGCCATGATCTTTTGAACTTTCTCATGTCATTTTAGTTCTTCCATGGGGTTCATTCTCAGTCCACGTGACTTTTTTTATTTTACAAAGAGTGATTACCCCAGTAGGAAGTTTTTCAGTTATGACAGGTCAAGTAGGATGATCTAACCTACTTCCAATAATGCCTCTATACATTGAGGATTGTTCTCCCAATTCCAAATCCTTCATTTAATCAACACTTTTAATTAATAGAGGCTTCATAAGCCCACTTTTTAGGAAATTCCTACCACCTATTTAGTCCATTTTCCTTCTGGGCTCAAGTACTCCCTAAAACAGGTTTATGCCATTTTCATCCAAGTTTTATTATTAATGCCCCTTAGCATAATCCCATTTTTGTAGGACCATCTATCATTTATTCAAAATAAATGATAGGCTTCTTCTACCACAATCTAGCATGATTCAATCTCATTGGATAAAATCCCAACCGAATTTTTAATCTACATCCTTCTCCTCAAGGAACTTATCCCGATAATTTCCATATGGCAGTAATACTCTCAATAAGATCATATTAGACTTGGTAAACTAGTCTTATGACTGTTCTCTAGCTCATCCAGGTCTATGTTTGAATCATGATCTGCTAGATAGGGTAGGGAAGTTTCCCTCTCCCTTAAATGTTTCTAAGAAAGACAAATAATCACTTGAATCTTTCGTGAGACCAAGCAAGCCAAGTGTTGTTTCCCACTTTGTAACACACCCAATCCCTTAAATACCCTTTTAAGGGATGGGATATCATTTGTTTTTCTCTAAGTTGTTCAGAGAGAGGTACCATTGCCTTATGCTCTCTGAGAGTTTTCCAACGACTAGAAGCTTGTCCAAAATTGAGTTTTGGTTCGAGAGTTAAGGACTTCTAAATTGTTCGGGGTGTCATTGGCCAATGGCCACCTCCTTCACCATGTGGAATCCACTTGGTTTCACTTTCCTTGTACGATCCAACATGGCAATGTCATGGTCCTGATTTTCATCCTTTGGAAATGGCATGACCATGGAAGAAGGGTTTATAGGGGAAAATATCTGTCGAGTCGTTGCGGGCTTATTCGCTCTAAAAACCTCAATGCTTCTTGTTTTTCCATTTTTACCTTACCATGCAACTGATGCTAGAACCTATTCCTCTAGACTTGAGCCTTTCCATTCTCTTTTGTACAACGTTAAAGCTTCCCAGAGACCCGAAGCCTCTCTCTACTCTAGAATCTACAATGGAGCTATGCCCACTTTTTGATCTAACGGTTAAGATTAACCGACACTTAACCAATCACTTGGACTTGACTATAGGGGTGGGGTACCACACATAATTCATGTCCAATCCCACAATTCCACATGAATCTATACAGACACACCACATCACCATGACGCACGTGGGCCCATCCTATTGGAGCTCGACACTACAACAGGGGAAACTTTGGTTCTTTGACACTTCGACGCTTTGACCCTTTAACCACTTTTATCTATTTGAAAATCCTCTAGAGTTCCAAACCCCGAAGTCCTACCATGTGGCTCTGGCCCTTCGACCCTTTTTGGAGCTTGTGTCTAAGCACTTTAAACACCTGGAGCTCTAAAGTCTTGAACTCCAGGAGTGGGTCCCTCTTGCATACGTGGTGTTTCTGCATGGGTGTCCCTACTACCATATGCCACCAGATAGATACATGGTGATGATGCCACATTGACATGTGGTACCCATCTCTCCAACTCTATACTACATATGATAAATCAATAGGACACGTGGCTTATCCATGTGATGACATGCAGTGGCTCTGTCACACGGTCGAACTCCACTGTTTACTTTGTCCACATCGTCTTTTGATGCCACTCTGGCCTTCGACATTTCAGGAAAACTCTACGCCTTGCATATGAAATCCCCTGAAGTGGGGTTTAGCCGAAGAGCCGAATAATGATTAGATGACCCATAATATTCCTTGGATTGATTCAACGGAAGACATTTGGCAAAAGACAAGGGTGACATATATCCCACTGAACTCGTGAAACATGTCAAGGTATATTTCACACTTAAGTTATGTGAAAGTGACGAATAAAGGTGACACGTGGAACACCTACTATGGGTCCACGTCACCCTAGATGACATTAGCATGCCATGTCACTTTGGCCTTCAACGCTCTGACAATATTCTCATTCACCAACATGTTGAACCTTCCAGAGTAAGACTTCGTTGGATTAATTTACGCTATCCTTTCACTAGGCTCGATCTAACAGTAGAGAATGGTCCTAAAGGATCCTTAGATCCACAGTCCTCGTCACTTCACGACTTTGGTGTTCGAGGGTTCTGCCCATTTAACACTCTTTTTCTCCTGAAGTGGTAAATGCTAGACTGACCATGAATTAGATCCAATAGTTAGGGGAGATCCTGAAACATCCTCAGATTGACGGTCCTCGTTGGTTTGTGACTTCAGAATTCAGGGGTTTCTCCCCTTTAACAATCTTGTTCTCCTAGAGTGGTGAACGTTGGATTGACCATGACTTAGATCCCACGGTCATGGGAGATCCTCAATACCCTCAAATCTACGGCTCGCATTACTTTGTGTCCAAGAAGTGAATCAGGGTTTAACAAGGGGATGAATCCCACAATAATGGGTAAATGACGACCAAATTTTGGTCAACTGCCAAGTTTCCAGTCCGACAGGTCACGTTCGATGCATTTGGACATTGCAATGTTCATTCACCCCGGAGCTCCGGACTCCGAGAATCCCGAATAACTTAGCTCCTTTTTTAGTGTAGCGAAGGGTTCCATGGACCTGGTCCTATGGAACTTTGTCAAGCTTCAGAGGCTACACTCATAACTCTTATCCAATATTTGGTTAAGGTCGCAGGCATGCGCTCGTGGTCCCTTGTATGACTCATTTTAAGGAAGCATCTTCCATTCATAGAAATTAAGTTCTAAAATAGGGAAAGGTATTTTTGAGGGATCAACGGGACTGTAGTAGTCCCGTAGAATCTTCCCCAACTCTGGAACTGTGAAATTGATCCTTGGGAAAACACCTTGGGGATTTCCCAACCAGCTCAGAGGAAAAACTTGTCATCTTACAACCATTAAAATACAATAGTTTACAAAAGAACAGTAAGCTTTATTACCATCAATTTCACACGAGGCACAGTTTATCACAATTACAAACATTCAAATCATGCATTTCAATTATAATACAAAGGGTATATGAAATACTTATCTATTACCATCGATCACTGACCAACTGAATATGGGTGTTTTCCTTTCCACCCAACTGTAGGATCAGAGGAATTAATTCTTAGCTCTCTAGCCACCCCCATGCCAAGCCATGATATCGCTAGGGAAATTTTGTGATTTCTTAGAGATCATTTCTCTGTGACAACCTCTGCAAGGTTTATTAGATGCTCCTTCAGCATCAAGATCGTGACCTTCTACTCAGGTCATGTTTTCTGCAAACTTTGAGAGATCTTTTATCTTGTTCTCTCCTTTTGACTAGAATAACTTAATCCTTTAGTTCTTCTTTAGAACCCTAGAGCCTAGTGCATTCTCCTCTTTTCTCTTTGCATATCTCTTGGTTTATGTATTTATCTACTCTTCTTCTATTGGTATTGAATATTCTTTAGGGGGTACTCTAATTCTCATTGACCATCACAGTTTGACCATGGTTTATAACTAAGAATCTTCCCAACAAAATCCATTAAATACTATTGGCCCCTCTGGTAACCCATAAGGAAACGCAGCACGTAGAGTGTACTATGTAGTCTCACTCGAGATATATCTATGGGTGGCTGCAATACTCAGGTGTTTTCAACCTGAGACTAAGCGATATTCGTGGTTGTGCACCATAAACTTTATTCAGTCCATCAAACATCTAGTTATAATGTTCATTCTATGCATGCATGTGGAATAGCAGGTATACTTAGTTACTTCATTCATTTAACATTCATCATCTAATCAGACACAAAAATGCATTCATTCATTCACATAATACAATGTTACCGTGGTTCACCCTCTCCTAGGCTACATCTACAAATATCTTGCTCTCAATATTTTATTATAGTTTGGAAATACCTCACGCCACGCATGGTTACAATATTAGTTCTCCCTCTTTCCCATGGGATCATCGATCCCTGCGAGGCTGACTAGATCACACCAGGATCCTCAACCTACGATATAACCCTCAGGATCCAGTCGCTCACTCCTTCCTTGATCCAGTCGCTCACTCCTTCCTTGATCCAGTCGCTCACTCCTTCCTTAGCTCACCAACTTAATGAATCATACAGTTCTTAAAATACTCTTTCTCCCTTTTTCCCTCTGTGTCAATCCTCCCTCCTCTCCTAAGTACTACTTATTTATAACCTCAAATCACCAGCCATTACAATGCATTAAAAAAACCCTAACCCTAATGTCGTTAGGTATTCCATGCATGCGCACTTCGCCTACCTCTCTTGCACGAGTTGCTTTTCCTTCTAGCTGTCTTTTTCCTCTTGCATGCTTCTCCTCCAAAAAATAGCCTTTATTTATGATCCGGCTTGCATCCAACATCCCCCCAACACTTACGTGTGGATAATCCTAAGCCACCTAAGCCTTATGTTCTTCTTCAATCTCTCCTGCGATAGCTTGGAACTTCTCTATGAGTTCCTTTGCTTGCATTTGATCCTACGTGGTCTTCTCCCTGAGTGTGTACAATACCTGCACTGCAATCTCGTCATTGATCATGTTTGCACACTTTGCCTAATTTTGTTCCATTTTCTTCTTTGCATCTTCCGCCTATGCAATGAACTTTGTTTCCCACTCCTAGAGTGGTTCCATTTGATCTTGGCACTCCTTCTTCTATGTTTACACAGCTATGAGTTCTTCCTATAGTTTCTTCATATCCTTTTCGGTCCCACTGTTGGACCTGTTAATCCTCTTCCATATTTTTCCATAGTTTTGTTAACTTCTCGAACAAGTCGACCACCGCGTGGACTTGTCGCTCCATCTCATTTATCTATATTTTTGCTTCCAACTTCCTTTGTTCCATCATCTCTGGTGGAGTGGTAGATACGAGATGTTCCCATAGGTTCTCGATATCTTGTATGTATTGATCGATTGTCTACACAATCTGATCAATCTGTTGCATCCCTATGAGCTCTCCTGCCTGCGCGCTCTTTGGAATTTTCTCATATGCCACCTCTAATCCTTGTTCCGGCCTATCTGCATGGTCTTTCTCATCCTTGGTTTTGATCTTGACTTGATTGATTATCAATTCCAACCCATATTTACTATCATTTGTTTGATGCAATTACGTTGTGTCAGTGCATGCACGCGACGAGACCTCCTGCGCGATGCTAACTTGCACTTTATACAAGGCCTTGGTTGGTATCCGCATCATTACCAATTGTATTTGGGCCAAATCCTTCAAGGGTTTCTGCCCCACGATTTCATCCATGTGAAGCATGTTGGCTGTGATGTGAAATGTCAAGCCCGACTGTGCGATCATCTGGATCATGTCCTGCTTGCTCGATCTAGCCTTGACTCCCACTTGTGATGCTGATGGGACTTCTTCTATGCCTTTGTCGACCCCCTGTGTTTCTTTGATCTACTGGAGGAGCTACATCATGTCTGCCAACTCCTCCTCAATCCTATCCCTTTGGAATTGAGCATCGTCAAAATCCTCCATTGTTAGATCCTAGACCATTTGGGCCACAAGGTCCACGTCATCCTCCGTGATCATATATTTTGGTGGCATTTTGTGTGCCTTAGATTTCCTGCGTTCACCCCCTGTTTGTATGAATGGCCTCTTGGTTTGGCCTTGCTCCTACTGAGTAGTACTTGATGTGGTTCCTTGTGTTGTCTCAGTTTGTTTCTCATGTACCTATGGCAACTGGGTGTTGTTCTTATTCCCCTCCTGCATGTTTTTCTTCTTCCCCACCTGGGTGCCTTTCTTGGACATCCCCCTTTTTTCTATTGTGCCTTATTCTGACCTATCCTTGTCTTCTTGGGCAATGTTATCTCTTCTAGAGGTGTTTGTTCCTGCCCTACCTCTACCTCCATATCTGTGGCCATTTCTTTATTCTGGACTAGAATCCTCGAGTCATCATTCCAATCCTTGATGGCCATCTCTATGTCCTCCTCCTTGATGCAGTAGCACAATTGTATCCATTGATTTTCAAGATCCTTTCGTGCTTGGATCCACATTGCATTCCTAGTCTCTTTGAATTTATCTATTCCTTGATACTGTGTGATCATTTCCGGTGTAACTCGCCAAGTGTTGGTGATGCTCTCCTGTAGTTCAGTATAATATCCTTCGAATATGCTTACATTCACCTTTTTGTTCTTGGGGTATGAAGCACACCCCATCAATAGGTATTATGTTGCATGGTAAGGATTAGGTCTTATGAAAAAGAATGAATACCTAGGATCCTTCCATTCGATCAAGGTGATCAGGATGAGTAGCCATGAATAGTTAAATTATGTCCCCAAGTCCTATGCATATTTGAAATCTTCCAAGAACATATTCAACAAATACGGGACCCAGCTGAGTGTTGTGCCTTCCGCGCACTAAGCTGTAGATGTGAAAACCCTGGTAGGGACTTCTTCCTTGCAACATGTCCTGAGTAATTTGCATGCCATAATTTTTGTGGCCATTCTTGTCACCGAGTCACTAATACACTTGATTATGATTCTGTGTGAGACCCTTTCTGTACCATACTTTTTCTTCATTTCCTCGGCCAGTGCCTTCTCCTTGGTTTTGTCATCAAGGAACTATACAGGTGTCTACCCCCATGATGGAATCCCTGTGATGTATGTAATGAGCTCTACATCTATTGAGACGGTCCGTTCCAGCCATAGGTATCCTTCGTGGGTGACTTACATCAGTTGCTTGATGTAGTTGTTTGCGTATTGGCAAATCCAATAGTGTGGGATGTCCAACAGGTCTACAATCCTAGTTTTTTCTAGTCCAACTAACCACTAGACTGGTTTGTTAATTGGTTCACCAAAGGATCCTATACCCACAGTTTGTAGGTAAACTTTCTTGGAAAACTCTCAGAACTTGTTTGTGTCCATCACGTTATGGTATGAGTACCCCAATTTCTCCACATGACTTAACATGTTTCCTGCAATACGTACCCCTTCTGGAATATTTGACAAGACAATGGTTGTGGCGGCCTACCTGTGCGGTGACCTTGTTACTGGTTGTTTTCCCTTCCGTTGTGGTGGCTAACTCAAGGTTCCATCCTCCATTTTTCTCTCTTAGGCATGCTCATCTGCTCGGCCAGTGACATCTTCCATTGTGCCCTACTATGGTTGTTCTGGTGTGGTTGTGTGTGACCTTTCTGGCACGGTTGTTTATTCCTAGTTTAGGACCATCCCATTAAATCTTGGGACTTATTCAGGGTATTCGAGTATGAATGATTTCCTGCATCCTCAGCCTGTTGTCCCTGCCACCCTTATGGTGCATTATTGTCCATGCCCACTAGTGTTTTCTGTTGGGTTTCCTCCATAATAGGTGTGGGGCTTCCTGGTGTCATATCGGGCGATGGAATTTTGTCCACATTGACGACTTCTAGAGGCTGGGTGGTTGTTGTTTGATTCCCTATGCTTGCGATGGTGATTTGGTGTTGCTTCGGAGTCGTTTTCCAGTCTGGCTTGGTTCTCCTAGTTTGGGTGGTGCCATGGGGTTAAGGGTGTTTTCCATCGAACATAGTGGCCTCTGTTACCTCTGCAAACTTCACTCTCGACTCTGTATACTCTATTGATCTCTAATTTTCTTAATTTCTCAATAACCTCCCCAATCCTATGTACTATCTTATATAGGAATCATCTGAATATTCTTAGAGATGTTACCCAATTTTTGTTTTAATTGGACCAGTGCTTCCTGCGTACTTGCCATTGATTTCCCTTGTTATTGCCAGTTGGAGCGATTAATGTGACGTCCCGTTAATAATTTTTGTCATTTAAGTTTGATAGTCGTCGTCCATTGGAGGATATTTGTCTTACCCTCCTTTCCCATTGTTTCTTCTTTCTAGTGACCGTTGGTCTTTTCTCCATCGTGATATCATTTCTGAGTGCATGCACTCGTTCTCTTTTCAGCGCACTATGCCTATGTTGATATCTTTTGATATTTGGTGTAGTAT
>JZKD02S1548326.1:125786-141562 GCA_000966675.3 Picea glauca
AATCCTTCAATTGTATAGCTCCCCCATCTATTATAGCCTTTACTTCGTATGGTCCTAAACAATGCATTATGATTTTTCCTGGGTGCTGAAGGGATTTACTGTCATACACCAAGACTAAGTCTCCTTCCTTGAAATCCTTTCTCTTGATATGTCTGTCATGGCACGCTTTTTCCCTTGCTTTCCATACTTCTTGGTAAAACCATACTAGAATCCTCTCTTCCTCCATGATCATCAGCTGATTTAGTCTTTCCTGTACTACGCCCTACTCTGTCATGTTTGTAATTGCTGCTATGCACAGACTAGGTACCAAACATTCTAAGGGCACCACTTCTTCTTGTCCATATACCAATATGAATGATGTTTGTTCTGTCAATTTTTTGCACATGGTTGTGTATGCCCACAATACTGTTGGTATCTTCAAGTCCCAATCATCGCTATTAATTTTGCAAATATTCATTAGTGCATTTTCAATGATTTTGTTAAAGGCTTCCACTATTCCATTTTCTTGAGGATGATATGGTGTACTCTTTTGATGATAAACTTCAAAATCCTCAGTCGTAGCCTTAATAGTGTTGTTGATGAAGTGAGTTCCTTCATCACTCATCAAAATCTTTGGGCAACCAAATCTAGTGATCACTTTCTCAAACAGGAAGTGTGTGGTTGTCTCGACACTGAAATATTTTACTGGTGTTGCTTCTTCCCATCTTGTCAGTTATTTTTTCACACTAATAATGTACCTCTCTCCTGACCTTTTTGTTGGTGGGTTGATTGGTCCCACAAAATATATTTCCCATTTTTTGAATACCTGCAAATTTATTTATGGTATGAGGGGCATCTCGTCCCTTCTATTCAGTTTACTAACTCTCTGACATACATCACATTTATGGAAGTAGTCCTTTGAGTCTCTGTGAATGGTCGGCCACCATAATCCTACGCGCAATACCTTCTATGGGTATCTTTTCTTGCATAATGTCCTCTTAGTATTGCCTCATGGTCTTCTGCTAAGATCCTTGGTCTTTCATGTTTTAGCACACATCTTCTCAAGATGTTATATGCACCCATTTTGTATAAGTGTCCTGCAATCAATTAGTAATCTGCATCCTTGACTACCATATTTTTCTTCTGCGCAGTGTTGTATTCATGTGGCGCAGTCCCTGTACTGAAGTACTGGATGATGTGTGCAAAGTATTCATCGACTATATGAACTGAAAATAACTGTGTGTCGGGAAATTTGTCCTCTAGATTCATGGGTTCCTCCCCATTAGTGATCCTTGATAGGTTATTAGGTCCTGCATTCAACTTTCTTGGTTTGACTATCACTTCAAATTCAAATTCTTGGAACAACAATAACCATTTACAAATTCTCCCCCCCAACATTGGATTGTTTATGAGGTATTTGAGCATTGAATGGTATGTGAACACCTTGAAATGTTTTCCCAATAAATAATTCATGAACGTCTGAAGAACGTAGACCATCCCTAAGCCTTCCCTCTCTATGGTATTGTAGTTCTGCTCCGATTCTCATAGTTTTCTACTAGAAAATACTATAGGATGGTCCAATTCTCCTACTCCTAGCTATGCCAGAATAGCTCCAAGTTCTATGGTTGATTCATCTACATGTACATGGAATGTCTTTTCCCAATACGGGAATACTAGTATTAGTTTGGTTACCATCTTCTCTTTCATAGTATCCAGACCGCGCTAACAATCCTCATTCCACTGGAACTTTGTGTCTTTTCTTAGCAATTTTTCCATTGGCACAGTGATCTGTGCATACCCCTTTATAATTTTTTTGTAGTATCCTATGTGTCCCAATTTCACTCTCAATTGCAAGACTACTTTTGGTGGTGGCAGGTTAACAATTACTGCAATCTTGGAAGGATCTAGTAGAAAGCATTGCTTGCATACTATATGGCCCAATAGTATTCCAAAAGGTGTTTCGAAGATTCACTTCTTTATATTTAACGATATATTAAATGGTCTTCATATTTCTAACATCATCTGCAAGACCTCTACATGGTCCTTCAACAGGCTATAGACTATCCAATTGTCTAGATAAACCTCTAGAAATCGGTGGATGAATTCCTTGAATACCACTATAACTACTCTGGAGAATATTTCCGGTGCATTGTTCAATCCAAATGACATGACTATATACTGGTAGGATTCCCATTATGTTGAAAACATGGTCTTGTTTCTATCTTCTAGTGCTATCTTGATTTGATGGTATCCTGAGAATCCATCGGTGAATGGATAAGCTTCATGTCCTTATACATTCTCCAACACTTCATCTGTGAACGTAGTAGGGAATGGGTCATGTAGGAATGCATCATTCAACTTCCTCAAGTCGACAAATATTCTTATCCCCCCTTGTTTCTTCTCTTGAACTACCATTGGGCTTACCCATTTAGAATCCTCTACAGGTTCTATGATTCCAGCCTCCAACATCCTATCGATCTCGACTTTGACTTTTTTCTTATAGATATGGTTTAGTCTGTATGGTCGTTGTCTGATCGGTCTTGCCTCAGCTCTGGGCGGTATATTCATTTCTCCTAGCTCTTCGACTATGCCTTTCATTTCCGTGAACATTGTTGCGAACATGTCGTTGTACTCGTGTAGTAACTCTGTTATACTTTCCACTGTTTTCTCATCCCAATAGTCTCCACTGGTGGCCATTTTGGGATTTTCACCTGTCCCAATGTTGACTTTCTTCACCTTGATAGACGTAGTAGTTACTTCTGATTCTAGAGGTGTACCTTCCACTTCTCTCTCGCCTTCAACTTCCTCAATTTGAATATTGTGCAAGTCATATTCCTCTGGTGATTCTTCCTGCACGTGGTAGCATGACAATAGTTATTTCACTATCTGTCTGTTTTGTTGTTGTTCCTCTGTCATGAGTTCAACTTCTATTTCCTCAATGAATATCACCCCTCTTATTTGTTTAAGTGTTGCGTCTATGTTGGGGTTCTCATGCTCAAATTAGAAAGTGAATGTAAGTTTATGTTTTAATACTATCCATCTCGTAGTTCCTCTGCATAGTTCCTGATCTATATACAAGTTTGTTGGGATGCCCTCTAATGTTTGCATGAAATGGTGAGGCCATTCCTCCAGTGGTGTCATTTTCCATAACACTGCACTTCTCCAAGTGTTTTGTTTGTGCCCCCTATCCATCATATTTATGCATCTGGTTTCTTCCTTGTTCTGTGCCAAACCTAATGCATAGTAACCACTTACATTGATAGCAGTCCTTGACTGTTTATTTGTGTGAACCCCACCATCTTGCAAGTGTTTTCATGAGTTCGATATCTAGGGATAAGATCATATTACTTTATAACACTTCATCTTCATACCATGTTAATAATGTTTCTAGATCATTCACCCCATGGAAGCTGGGAGGTTCCCTTATCTATGTACCTACCCATCTTACTGTGCGGTCTATTCTTGCACATCTTCTTGTGGAGACTTTGCGTAACCTCTCCTGCCAATTTTCTAATCTCTTATATGAGTTTGATGTGCATGAGGTGATGCTTCTCCAACTGAGTACCCCATATGAAGTTGGGTTCACATAATCATCATCTCGCACATTTGTTCTGTACAACTAATTAATTTCCTCCAGGTCCAAGCAAGTAGGCTCTACAAACCTTTCCCCTTCTGATGGATCCAATGGTGCAATTAATTTGTATTCTCTTGACTCAAAGACCATCTTCCACGTCTTTAAGTTGATTAGGGAATGGTTATCAAACACACAATCCAAGCCAAGCAATTTTAGATAAGGTGTTGTGCCATCCACTATCTCGATTAATTCGAAGTCAGCTTTAGTCCACACTCCATCCAGGTTTACCATTACTCTGTTTAGTCTTCCAATTGATAGAATTTTGTGTTGGTTTGCTAGTTTCAGCTGAACATGTGAATATCCTAATGTGGATTCTCCCATACATTTCCATGTATTCTTGGGTAGTATATTTACTTCGGATCCTAAATCCAGTATAATATCTCCCATGTTGAAATCTCCAATATTGGCATTCAACCAGAATTCTCTACTTATTCTCCTCCTTTTATGTAGATGATTGATTGTTTTTGTTCTAGATTTCCTTCTTCTTCTATGCTACATATTTCTAGCATAGTTTGTAATATTTTAACATATGATGGATCATTGAGTAGTTTTACACATGATTCCAAAATTCCTTTAATCATACTTACATTTCCCAGGGGTTGTGTTTCTTTGGTGTGATCCAACGATGGAGGCATATCATACTCTGGTACTTCCTTATTATGTTGTGGAATTGATTTCATTGCAATGTGTGACTTCAGGGATTTTTGTTTGGCTTGCTTGAATATCTCATTTTCATTCTGCGCATCAAACTACTTCCTTGGTTCGACATTCCTCTTCACCCATTGGTGTTGTGATGGCTCTTGTTGTACTGTGTCATTTCCTATTTTAGCTCCTCCCCATGTAAATATGTTGATGTTTCTTCCTTAATCCCTCGCTTCTTCTTAAATCCACTGAACATTCTAATTGTTCTGATTTCTCTTCTCCTGGATCTTCCCTAGTAGTGTCAGAAATTCTTCTGTTTCATGATCTGATGCGCAACAATACATACAAGTCCCTAGTGGAAGTGGACATTCTCTTGCATAGTGTCCTGATTGTTGACAATTTTGACATACCACTGGTCCTCTACCTATTCCAAACCCTCCTCTTTCTCTTCCTCCACCTTTGTATCCATCTCTATCCCTTTGCGATGTGTTATACTTAGGCACTTGGTTATACTACACAGTATTATAGTATGGTTGCACGGTATTATACTACGACTACGTAGTGTTGTATGGTTGTTGCAGAGTGTTATACTATTTTTGTGCAGTGCTGTACAGGTATGGTACTTGGTTAAACATAGGTGTGGCTTTCCCAATCATCATTTCTTCCTACACCCTATATGCATCTGATGTTCTTTCCCTCATAAATTCCATGGTTCTACAATCTTTATCATGGCCTACTGACTTGAAAAAGTTGCAATATGATATCTTTGGTACTGTCTAGTACTTCTAAATATTTGGGTAGTGGTATGGATCATGACCTTGTTTCTTAAAGATCTCGCATCATAGTCCTCCTGTTGGTAATGGATTTGGAATTCTTTCTGCCATGTACTGCGCGAATGTTGGACATTTGTTCTTATGGTGTCGTTCTATCCTACATGTGGTACACCAAACAACTTCTATTTTATCCTTGTTCTTGTTTTGGTTTAGTTGGAATGTTAATTTCTTCATATCCTCCTTCAAATCCTTGATGGTTGTACCTATCTTATGATATTGGTTTTCTTCCAGTTGCAGGGCTACCTAGAGAGCCTCTACCTGCATCTAAAACTTTTGTTGTCGCAGTTGGTATTTCAACTGTGGTAACAATGAATTGACGAACATATGCCTATGTTGCATATATGTCATGACATATTTTATCTTTCCCTTCAGTCGTTTGAATATCTGGTCAATCTCTCATACCAATTCTCGAGGTTTCTGTCTGATCTTTATCATCTCGTTCATGCATTGATCCTCTGACCTCAACTTCTGGAACTTGTTTATCAACAGCTTCTTGATATCTCCAATCATTCTGGTTGTCCCTGGTGGATTGTTTGAAACTAAACTCATATACTAATCTAGTGCACGATCTCTTAGCGTGATATCTAATTGTGCAAGTTTAGTGTCCTCGTTAGTGATCTTTTTTTCTTCCCAAATATTTTCACAAATAAACAGGTGCTTCTTCAGGTCCTCTGATGCTTCTCCTTTGAAGTATGGTAACCTGATGGTGGGATCATGTCATGCCATCTTAAATGTTGATTTACTACCTCCGCGTGGTGTATATACTTGACTATTTATTCCTAAACTGGTTCCCCCATTTTTTGTTCCTTCTGTAGATGTACTCCCTGTTGTCTTCCTTCTCTTGAAATTTGGTTGTGTAAACGGTGGTGTTCTTCTTGGTGTGTTGGTCACACATGGTTTTATGGGTTCCACATTGAAAATGATATGGATAAGAGTGTTTCCTTATATTTCCTCTCTTAAATCTCTCGTCTTCCTCTCATATGTCGCGTGAAGTATTTCCTCAATCTTCTCCATAGCCCAGAGATCCTCTACCTCCTCTTAATCACTTTCCAAGACTTCCCTCGCCACTACAACTCTCTTCTTGGTGTTTCTATAGTGGGAAAACCCCTCTACGGACTACACCATGGTTCTAAAGTGAAATCAGAGCTAACCCTCTAAATTATCCTACTTTTAACAACTATCCCATCATTACCCCACAATCATACATAAAAGACAAAGTATAGGGATTTGGTAGGCATACCTTAAACTCCACATCCGGTGTCGATCCCTTTGCGGTTAGTTGTTTCTCGATTGAAAATATCCTCCCAAGGCCAACCTGCATTCACCAAAAGACAAAGAAGAAACTACAAGCATGCATTTTATATAAGGATTAGTGGGTTATACATCATAACAAAAAATGTAAACAAATCATAAATATTTAAGACATCATTTGGCGGGACAGAAAAAGTATTTCTTTATATTAATCTCACAACCGTCGTTTACAATATGAGATTGGCAAATGCTCCTCAAAATCGGTCCGAGGATCCTCTTCACCATGCACCAAATGCTTCCATGTATTCTTCTCCTCTTCAGTTTTATCTCAGGAAATGGAAAGGGTTTCCAATGGAGGAAGAAGGAATTGTGGCTCAAACTCACAATGTGGTTGAAAAATATTGGGGCAAAGGGGGAATATTGAAATGGGTAGAGTTTCTATGCTCTCGTGCTTCTTCTTGGAATGGGACCCCAACACCTAATTTTATAAGCCAAAAGATATAGTAGCAGTTGGGGTGACTGGCTATGGGCGGTCAAATGGTTAGGTAACGACCCGAAAACTCGTATCCCTTTGCAATTTTCATTTTTCAGGTTTTTTTATGAGTGTACATAGGCTATAGTGGTGCATCAAGCGTGTTTACGTGGGAAGTAGTGGTGTAGGGAATGTACACCTTCAAAAAATGGTTTTTTAGAAGAGTTGTTCAGTGATGGCTTAGAAAAGATAACAAGTATGATGGCCTGATGCTAGGTATGCATGTCTGGTGGAATTTAGGGTTATAATAGATACCCCCTAATTTCTGAGGTCAGAAGATCATCCGATGGCCGAAATACATTACAAATATTCACCAACGTACGAAGTGAGTGAGCCCAGAGACTAGATTTTAGGAGGTGCCATCTACAAAATAACAATTTGTCTCACCGAGGCGAGCATACCCATGCTCGGGATGAAATAAAATCATGGTTGCCAATCAAATACACTGCAGATCCATGTCATATAACTATATAAAATGTAGCTGTGAGAAGTGCACAATGGATCTACATCTCAAAATCAAAAGATATACATGTATAGTATCCATATTCAAGAATCCAATGACCCCTAATGGCTAGAGATGAGGTCTTCAGATCTCAAGAAACAACTTCAAAATCTTCAAAACTCAGGTAGGAGTGTAATATAAGTCTACGAATTCATTACCCAGAGGTCTTTGACGGCTCATAGGGAAAAGACAAGAGGATCTCAGTGATCAGACAAAGAACTTCATTGATTTTGAGCAAGGACTTGATTAGAATTTAGGGGTGCTCGAGCATGAGGACAAGAGATAAACTGCAGAAGGGTCGACTCAAGATTAGTAAAACTTCCCTTGGACAAAAGAATGACAAATGATGAGACTTAGGAAGCATGGCATTGACATAAGTTCACGATGTAGGAGGCAACACAAACTCTCCATGTGTTTGGAAGGATAACTAAACGGAGGAGGACACAACTCTATGTAGCGAGAACAACTTCCTAAGGTCATATTGAATCCTGGAGCTTGAAAAACAAATGGAAGGATGTGCTTCATCCAAGGATGACTCATTGTGCTGTCAACAAAAAGAAAATACTTTTCCCTTCCTCTTTTTGATGTATATTTGATTTTTTTGTCTTTTTCAATAATTTTGGAAAGCTTGAAAAAGAATAAAAGAATGATATGCTACAAAGGAGGAACAAGTGTCACATACATACCAGTTCCAAATGCAAGGAACAAACTGATGCTTAGAGAAAGGGGACATATGAGAGAAAAGGACACTCGGGAAAAATCCTTCACGGGTCAAGGTGTCAAGACACAGAAACAAAGTGCTACAAGGCTTGCGTATAAGGCATGCTTCAGATGGTTCAATTGAGAGAAACATGGAGTTGGAATTAGGCCAAAGATGCAGAGATGAAAATGCAGTTAATAAGACACAATGATAACGCTCTTCGATGTAATTTTAACGAGCCTAGAGAAGGTAAGCCCGACAGTTTTTCATTTTTAGAGAGTTTGAAAAAGCGTAAAAGGAGACTCCACTAGGGTACCTTTTTTGAAGGTAGTCTAGTCGGTTCAAAAAGGGGTAAACTAGCACCGAAAAGACGTCTATTCAAAATCATTTTAACGAGTGTGACAAAGACAAGATCACTTGACAATATTTTTATATTTAAGGGGTCTAAAAATATATTAACTATGGACTCCGTAAGGAATGTTCTTCTGGACCAATTTAATGAGTGTGAAGATACAAGGTCACTCGGACATCTTTTCAATTTTAGGGAGTCTAAAAAGAGCTTAACTATGGACTTCGTGGGGGTTCCTTTTTCATAAATTTAGTCCCTCATGCCCAAAAAAGGGTTAAATGTATACTTGAGAATACTCTTCTAGAGAACTGAGGCTCCTAGATTATACCTTTGTTTGTACATTTGACCATCCAGACCGAAAAAGGGGTAAACTACCGTCGAACAGATGTTCCTTTGAATTTTAGTTTGGTGAGCATGAAGGGAAACAAGATCGCTCAGCAATCTTTTCATGTTTAGAGGGTATGAAAAGGGCTTAAAAGAAGACCCGATGTTTTAGGAGTCCTGAGGGTGAGGTCAAAAGCAATAATGAATCATGCAAGTTAGGCTCAAACTCATAATCAGGAAAAACTAAAAAGGACTACCAAGCCTATAATCATTAGCGATGACATGGACACCAAAAAATGCAACCAGGATCTACCTAGGGCATCCATGTGAAGGTAGGCTCTATTGTTCCTGAGTTTATGTTTTAACGCTATAAAACATCCCGTCAAGGCATCCGTAAATGATTTTAAAAGAATGATTTAGAAAAAGGAATTTTAAAGAAGGTTAAGGCAAAATCAGTTTCTCAACTGTCTTTGTCTTGCTTCTTGTTGTTCTTGGATGCTAATGTCACGCTCAATAGAAACCCATGATCATTCTAGTTCTACCCGGTTGGTTGCTGTCTATAAATGGTGTTAAATAGGTTTAAAGCGATGCTGATTTGATCTTGGAGTCTGGGTTCAATGTTGGGTTGTCTAACACTTGGAACAGTCATGGAGGATAAATCTTTATTTATTTATAAAAAAAGGTTTTAATCAATTTGTTACTTCAGATTTCCAGAGATGAGATCAAGGAAAAGAATTTTAAAATCTAAAACAGTAATGTAAACACATTCAAGGTCGTTTCCTGGTTTTGTAACAATTTCGAGAATTATAAACAACAAATAAACACTAGATAGAAATATAAGGCTTTAATCAAGAAAGAATCTTATATTTAAATAGACATTGATGAAAGAAAACGAGGTTTCTAACAAGAGTTAAGTATTAAGGAATACAAGTTTTACAGGTCTTAAAATTACTAAAAGTAATTTCAGAGGAAAAACTGTAAATCATTTGACATCCAAACCAATCTGAAATATAAATCAACAATGTATATAACTTCAAATTGATTTACTTGTTAGAGAAAACATTAAAGGAATAATTCAACAAAGTATACTAAACAAGGAGAAGACACATAGCTACAAAATTGCAGGATCCAGAATCTCGTTTGTGATCAATATTCTGATGTATTTCAAAACTGATATTACAAAAATGTCTCTCTCCAAAATTTTTGAAGCCCTTTCTCAGCCTCTAGAAACTATATTTATACATTTTCATCAAAGTTTCTCGTTGGTCATTAACCAACTTCCTAATATTACGGTTACATAAAAATAATGTCAACCGTTTACAATTTCTTTTTAATTTCTAATAATAAAAACATTTAAAAAAGGTTTCAAGCTTGCGTTGACGAACTTTTTTTTTCTGCATCAACACACTGAACACATTTTCCCAAAAAATTTACTAAGATCCTGGGAGTTTCGGGTATCTCATTTGCTTCAAATGAGAAAAATCTTCTCTGTAATTCGGGCAACCGACTTTCTATCATTCTTTCCGTGAACTTAACAGTTTTCAACTTTAAACTTGAAGTCACCATCCACTTGTTGATCTCCGTGATGTTGATCAATTTGATGTTTGAAGTCTCTGCTTTATTTTCCTCCAGTTATTCTCTAAACCTCATCTGGTGCTTAGCAATATTGAATTCACCTAACAATCCTGAACAACCATCTGTTCCGATATTTAATGAATCTTTTTCAAAGAGATTGAAGATTCCTTGGAAATCTTTATTAACTTCTCTTGTGATTCGTTTAAATTTGTCCAACTTTGTTTCCCATACTTTAATCATTATATCCCATTTTACCTATTCAGAAATAGATAATTTCTGAGTCTTTCCAATTTCTTATTTTGATGAGAAAGCCACTGCTTTCTGAAAAGTTGTCCTAGCTGCTTTCACCTCTCTTTCTTTCTGGAACACATTCTCCAAGGACTTATTTGATTCCTGAAAATAATTCTGGATTATTTCCAGATTCAAGAATACTTTTTGTTGTTCCTCCTCTATTCTTGCATATATCTCTGATGCCTGTGTCCTGAAATTTTCAAGCTCAACTACCTGGTTAGTAATAGAAATAATCTTATCTTGCAACTGTTTGTTTTCTTCTCCCAGCTTTTGAACCTGTCCCCGTGTGACCTGTATTAAGTGTTTTGCCTCATCCAAGTCTTTATTTAATTTTTGGATTTCTTGCGTATATTTGAGACTAGCTTGTTCTAGACCCTTCTGTATTCCCCAAGAAATATTTCTTTCATTTTCTTTTATTTTGTCTTGCAACTACATTATTGTTTGATCCTTTTGTTCAAGCATAGTTGTTAAATTTCCCACAGAATACATATTAGTTGATGCTATAGCACCCATTTTTCCTGTTTATTCTATAGCGAACTCTCCATCCTTGAGTTTCTTTCCATCTATGATAACTTTATTCCTTTTAATCGTTCCTTCTCCTCTTGGATGAATTTCATGTTTCAAGACTACTCTTCGCTTTTTGCTGAAAAAATAATCCGATGAGGGGATTTCATCTCTTGAAATCGTCTCTAGATCATTGACATATAGAAATCCTTCATGGGGGGCTCCGAAAGTAGACTGTAATGGAGTTAAAGAGGTGATAGGGCTACCAAGTTCTTTTGAAGCAGTTCCTCCTATCTTTTCTGGAACATCGTCAAGAATTATTGGACTTGTTTCCAGTCCTTTTCCTTTCTCTGTCCCTGGTTCTTTTATCTGAGAACCCTTTGTGTTTTGAGGAGGTATTTCAGAATCCTTCAACTTATCTTTGTCATTTTCTTTAACCTGAGTATTAGTTTCAAACCCTGGAGGGGTTTCTTCCTGTTCTGGCGATGGGATCGGAATTTCACCCTGTAAAATTTTAGGTAGGTAGCTTCGCCTATGACTTTGAAAAGATGAAAACCTATCCTGTGAGTCAAGTGGCAAGGCCTGGACTCTATTCATCACTTCCTCATAAGACTTAACATCTTTAAAAATATCATCATAAATAGAGACTTCGTGTTCATATGCCTTTAAATTGCAACGTATGTAATGCCTACTTATTATTTGGTAGGGGTCATATTTTCTGTGTTCAATATTTACTAGCTTCACTTCTTCCAATGAATCGGCCTCTACCTTAGAATGTCCTAAATTTGATAAAGTAAATTTCCCGACATGAATATGGAAAGATGGCCAGAATTTTTTCTGAAGTGATTTTAATTCTAACCCAATACCACCCTTGGCTAACTGATGAGATACTTCTCTGCATATCAATCTATTTGGTAAGAATTTTGGGAGTGCGTGAGGAGGAATGGAACAACCATAGACCCTAACATAGGAAAAATTTTCCTCAATAAACCAGTCGGCAACAGATTTAAGACTTTCTATAATTTCATTAGAAATGAAAGGGGGTTCGCATCCAAAAAATAATTTGTGCATAGGAATAATGACAAAATGACAAACTTCGTAAAATTCTTCTTTAGAATTTTCTTCCCAGAGGGTTGAGTGGTCTTGATGAACAGACTCTAGGAAGGAAACACTCCAACTCTAATTCATTAATGGAAATGGGGTCATAAAATAGATGGCATCCATAATATATGCAGACATATAAAAAGACATTGGTTGTCCCTTTGACTTGGTTGCTTTATATTTCAAAATTTCTTGCATCAGGTTATCCGATAAAATTTTATGCCAGTTAAAACCATTTCCATTTGAAACTTCTTCTAAGAAGGGTACCCAGTCTGCATGAAAGTGACAGGAATCTTTTCTCCCGAAAAGTCTGCATAACATCATGGCTACATAAACCATATATTCGTTTAAGGAAGCTGTAGAATAAATTCCATGAGAATCAGCCCTAAACTTTGCCTCAGACCTTGCCCATCCTTTAATCATGTCGGGGTATGTCTGGTCTACCTCAATACATTCTTTTCTCTGAAATTCAGCTAAAAATTCAGCATTAAAGGTGTGTTTATAATTCGACGATAATTTATACATTACTTGAATGTGCTTGGGCCGAAATGAGCCGATGATAACTCCTTGCTCGTTCTAAATACTCCTTGTTGGGATATCTACCTTATCCAGAGCCTAGCCGACCATCTCAGTATATGCCACCAGCCTCGGACGCGCAACAACCTTATGAAGTTCAAACTCAACAACGTTCGGTAGATGATTTTCAGAATCAGGGTCTGCATACTTTAACTCATCCTCAGCAATTCAGAGACTTGAGCCCATGCTTTGATGGAGTGTATGGCGTGTGCAGTAGTATCGGAGATAATATCACCTTCTCGTGGTTCGTCGTTTTTCTTCAGTTCTTTTTTAGGTGTCATAGCTCTGCGTTTGACTTGAGAACCTGTCACAGAAAGTGGATGAATAATCTCAGCTTTAAAATGAAAATACAGACGTTTCGAACATTTACTTTGAATATATCATAAAAATAATGAGATTTGTACATCTGTCATGAATTTAAAGCTCTTAATGAAAAAAATATTTTCGGAGGTATGCATTTAATGTCCGTACTTAGACGTTCTCAGCATTTTCAAATAAAAAGAGAAACTTACTTAATCGGACAACGATGCATTAATGAAAACTCAAA
The DNA here is from genome assembly GCA_000966675.3 of Picea glauca. Lineage (NCBI taxonomy): Eukaryota > Viridiplantae > Streptophyta > Pinopsida > Pinales > Pinaceae > Picea > Picea glauca. Next base: position 139,127 of record JZKD02S1548326.1, read on the forward strand.
GAAAGATTAACTTTAAACCTATTTTAGAAAAATATTTATTAGTGTTAATTATAGATCAAATCTGAAAACATGATTTTCGGGGCTTCGGTGATGTTGATGTCGAAAGGTATGTCATCGAAAAAGCCTGATATCCAAAATTGCGAAATCGCAAAATAGAGATGTTTTATTTAAGATTTAAACATTTTTAGCATGTTAATTAATCAAGATTAGGCCCTTTTGAGATTTCAGAAATCGAGATTTCGGGAAATACGATGACATGAGACGTGCTCTCGCGGAATCGCGAATCCCGAAATCGCGAAATCACGATAGCTTGTTTCTTTTTCAAAATAGGTTTTAACTTATCTTAATCAAATGAATAATAATGATTAGGTCCAAAACATTATTAGTTTAATCTATCAGGATTTCGGAAATCGGGGTTTCAGAAAATATGATGACAAGAGACGCGCTCTTATAGAACCGCGAATCCCAAAATCGCGACGCAATTATATTAATTTAAAACCTTTCTTATAAGAGGTTAAACTAATTTGTGATTTTACTTAATATTTAAATGCATCAGGAAATCGGAGATCGGGTTTTCGTGATTCAATTTGCATCAATCGTTTGTATACGGAAAACCCCGAATCCCGATTTTTTAACGTTTAAATGAAAAAACTCGCGAATTTAAAATTATACTCCTTTTGAATAATTTCAAAGAGCGTTTGAAAAACTTATATTTTGTAAACTTTTTCCTATATTTATTCAAAAATTAATGATGAAAATGCGTCGTGAATTTAGACATGACGAAATTCTTATTTTAAGAGAGCTGAAACCCGAAAAACACAAAAAAATAAAAATCTAGGCCTTAAGGATTAAAGATTTTAAGATCTATTTCAACATAGGCTCCAACTGGGGACCTCGTCTCCCTGCGGGATGAGGAGAACATGTAGATTCAGTGCCTTCATTGGGTAAATGGTGTCAAGGGTTTATCACTGATAAACTGTTAAAGGAGAGAAAAAAGAGATTTTATAAAACCTGTGAAAACCTTTTCAAAACTTTTTATTTGCTTTAAACTCTGTTGTAATCTTCTTCATAATATTCTCTTTCTCGTTCTAAATTTAATTTAATATTAAGATGATTAAAACAATCTTAGGAAACTCAACAGATTTGTAAATTTCAGCTTGCATCAATCGAAATAAAATAAAATAAAAAAAATTAATTAGGGAGCTCTATTTTGACTTCAGATGAGTATCCAGTTTTGAAAAATTGATAACTAGAATAGAGTTATAGATAAGTATGACAAACTTACATACACCTCAGATATTGCTTCACTGCCAGCGGGCCTGTTCAGTACCCCGGTGAAGTTATCTATCCCTTTTTATTGAATTTCCTTTCACTGCTTCGAGTGATAATTTTATGCTCAGATATTGTTGTAGGCCCGTTCAATACCCCAATGAAGTTATCTGTTTCTTTTATATTTAGACGAGGGAAATCATTTAAATGAATTTCCTTTCATCGTCTGTGGGACTGGATGGGGGCAATCAAATATGAATTTCCTTTCACCATCTGTCTTATAGTTAGCTTGTGCATACGAAGCGGGGGCAATCAATGATACTTAATATATCAGGGGTGGTTATCTGTGTAAAAAATTTATAATATAGGTTTGTCAACTTGTTTTGATTATTCTAGACCAATTTTTCTCAACTTTCAAAACCCCTTAGTCTGTAGAGAAAAAGGGAAAAATTATTTTCAGGGGTTTTCTTTTGAGCAAGCTTAAAACCTCAGACAAACTATTAAGAAACTTAAGATAGTCAAAATCAACTCAAACATAACCAATTTTAGTCAGAGAATAAGAACTATGAAAACTGACCTTACTGAATTTAATGATTTGTTGATTTTCAAGGTTAATACATAATCTCTCCTACTCTGATAAGAAAACCCGAAAACGTGAAAGATAGTATCAAGAGTATAAAAGGAAATGTTCAACAATCTGTAAGCCGGAAACTTAAGTTATGATTTCAAAAATAACTCTTTGGACTTTTCTTCTTATATATATATATACATATATATATATATATATATATATATATTAGTATAAAAACTTAACTAATTTTTATTTTATTTTAATTTATTTACAAAATGAGAAGGGGTTTATACTAATATATATNTTTTTATTTTATTTTAATTTATTTACAAAATGAGAAGGGGTTTTCAAAAAAATAAAAAATAAAAAACAAAATGGTATATACAATGCGATTTTTTGTGAATTAATTATTCTATATAATGCTTTAAAAAACGCCCATTAATAGGGGCGTTCAAGATCTTACCATCCAAATTTTCAAGCTGAAATGAATTTTTTCCTTCAGAAGATGCTACCTTAAATGGTCCATACCAAATATGATCGAATTTACCATTTTTTCCTGAATCTTCTTTTCGAGCATCCCACCTCAAAACCAGATC
>JZKD02S1548326.1:141612-158870 GCA_000966675.3 Picea glauca
GTGGGTACATATGCAATCACTTTAGAATGTAACACATAAGTTCTGAAAGCTTTCAATGCTTTTACCATAGCATAAGCTTGCTTTTCCATTATATTGTATTTAAGTTTAGCATCTCGGAGGCTTTTGCTAAAGAAGGCTATCGGTTGTTTGAAACCTTCTTCGTTCTTCTGAAGGAGTACAACAACAAGCGTGTGTTCAGAGGCAAATGAAAAAATAAGAAAATCTTTGAGGTAATCAGGACTCGCTAGTACTGGTGCCTCACTTATAAATTTATTAATATGGGCAAAGGATGCCTTAGCTTCAGCTGTCCATTTTACTTCACTATTTTTTCTGAGCATATCTGTAATCAATTTAACAATTTCAGCGAAGTTAGGAATAAATCTTCTCAAGAAATTTATTTTTCCTAAAAATGATTGAATTTCTTTAACATTCCTAGGAATAGMTATTGTATMTATAGCCTCTACTCTTTTAGGATCAATCCTGATTCCATCTCGGGATACGATATGACCCAACAACTTGCCTTCCTGCATAGAGAAATGAGACTTTTTAGGATTTAAGGATAGACCAAACCTGCGACATTTTTCAAATGTTTGTTTGAGATGAATCATATGGTCTTCATCCGATTTTGAAAAAATAGTAAGATCATCCAAACAGATGACTACAAACTTGTCCCGTTCGTCGATGAAAGCAATATCCATTGCACGTTGAAAAGTAGCTCCTGCATTCATTATTCCAAACGACATTTTATCATACATAAACGTGCCCCAAGGAGTGGTAAATGCGGTTTTTTCTTTGTCAAGATCACTAACAGCAATTTAATTATAACCTGAAAATCCATCAATCATGGACATTCTATTAGCCCCTACTACTTTTTCAAGAACATGGTCCATTGTAGGTAGAGGATAATTATCTTTAAGAGAAGATTTATTAAGATTCCTGAAATCAACACATAATTTGATTTCCCCATTTTTCTTTCTAACTGGGACCAGATTAGCTACCCAATCATAATATCTTAGGGGTACAATTATCTTAGCGTCAAGAAGTTTTTTAACTTCTCATTCGATAACAGGTAATAAAATAGGGTTAAATTGTCGAAGTTTTTGTTTAAAAGGTTTGACACCCGGTTTGAGAGGTATTTTATGTTCAATTACAGAAGTGTCATATGTTTTCAGTTCTTCGTATGACCATGTGAAAACATCTTTATATTTTTTTAACAGCTCCGCGTATTTGTTTTTTTTTATGTTGATAAATATTTGGATAGTTAACCATTCGGGGGTTATCTTTAGTTCCTATATTACAATCCTCAACCTCCTCTGGTTGGGGTTGTAGAGTCGTTTTAAAAGGGATGTCATCTTGATTAAAAAGTCTTTCCAAAGGGATTATACCCTTGGGGATTTGGTTGTTCTTGAGAACAATCATTCGGTGGTTTGCAATTTTATCGTGAAATTATTTAGAATCCTCCCCTTCTTGCATGATCCAAATAGGATCATTTTGATTTTCCTGATCGGTATGTGTTTCTGCAAATTCATCTAACGATTCTAGAAACTTTTGAAGCTGCTCATCGTCTTCAAAAACCTGCCAATGTTGTATGTTATTTGGTATTGAAGGGAGATGTCTCATTTTTATATGATATTTTAAATTAAAAGCAGTTGGGGGTGTAAAAGTTGATGCATCTTTGGATAAAGCATCAGCTTGTTGATTCTCGGATCTTGGGACGAAATGAAAATTCACAAAAGTGAAGAAGTTCTCGATTAAATCCCAGACACAATTCCTATAGGACCATAATCTAGGATGCTTAGCATGATATTGATGATTCACTTGTTTTATAATTAACTCTTTGTCACCAAATACTTCGAGTTTCTTAATTTTCATCTTTCTAGCAGCTTCTAGTCCTAGCACTAAAGCTTCATATCCACATACATTATTTGTACAATCTATACTCCACTGAATCCTATATGAAAAATGAATAACAAATTCATCATTAGGATTGATAAGAAGTGATCCTTCCCCGTCTCCAAGATAGGAGGAAGCACCATCAAAATACATTTTCCATACACCAGTACTATATACATTTTTCTCTATTTCTTTTTTTTCAATTTTTTCTTCTATACATTTATCATCTACATCTACTTCAAAATCATCATCTAAAGATAATATACAATTTCCTAAATATTGCTCGGCAATATAAACTGGATGATTGTTAGGGTTTTTCGGGTCACCTACAGTAAATGCTAACCTAGTCTCTCTATAAAGACGAGTGAATTGGCCTCTGAAAATTGGAATTGTAGCATAAGTCATATCTAGTTTAAGAGATCCTCCAAGCTTAGCACCCCATGATCTAGATAATAGAATACCATACTTTGGGGGAATTTCAGCGACTACTACATCCATAAGAATACTTTTAGCAGATATCCGAGCCAAACCTACTACCAGGTCTTTAATCATACCTATGCATTTTACTTTCCTCGAATCGAAAGAATATAAATCACCATAGGGTTTTGTGATTTCGAGACCAAGTTTCTCCATTATTGCCTTTGGCATAACATTGTGGGAAGCTCCGGAATCCAACATACAGTTATGGAGAAGGTGATCAAACAGGGTTAATGTAATATAAAAAGGAGCCACTGTATCTCTAGCACCTTCGATGTGTGGACCGAAGAATAAGATAGGTTTGTCATCCTCTAAATTAATAGTGTCAGCCTGGCTTTCATCTTCGGAAAAATTAATCATTTTGGCGATTTGTTTTCTGTATACAGGATTTTTGGCTAACTCAACAAGGGGAATAGGAATTTTGATTTTATTTATTTCATTTTCCAAATTAACGTTTCCTAGAGCCTTGTCATTTTCAATGTTCCGGGCTTCCATACCTTTCTTCTCAGTTTTACGTTGAGATGTAACCTTGTTTTCTTTTATAGGAGATTGTGTCTTCACAAGGAGTGTTCCTACTAGTTCTAACTGTAAAGGTTGTGTATCAATTGTGTTTCTTTTTGTAGACTATTTATCTGCAACTTTTGGAGTTACCTCATCATTTTCGTTTCTTGGTAAATTATTTTTTGTCGGAACATTTGGGAGATTTTTATTTCTTGGTCTCAAATTATATTTTCCCTGTAATTCAGCAATAATATCATCTGCAATATTTTGATATGTGAAATCATCAGTGATATTATTGTTAACCTGTTCTTCCGATGTACTTTCTTTATTTAAAGACACTTCATAATCCTTTCTAGATAAATAAGGGGATTTATTATCATCACCAAGGTTACTAATATCTTCATCGATTTCTTCAAAATCTCCTAAATCTTCTTCTCCGATGTAATTTTCACTTTTAAAAGGTGCTTGAATTTTTTGATCTTCATTTTTAATTATTTTCTGTGGTCCCTGAGGTTCAGGATTTCTTCGAAAATCTTTTTTGGGGAAATTATCTCTTTTCGATTTCTCTAGTTCCATTTTCGAGACCTTGTTTGAAATTTCTCGAATGACCCTAGCCATCTCTTCTATTCTATCTCCCGAGGACTTTCCTAACCCTAAAGGTCCACCTTGCTCTTTAAATTTTTTATTTTCTTTGTTTCCAGTTTTAGTCTTTGCTTTAAGATTCCCTGATGCCATCATATTGGATTCGATTTCAACTGCATAATCCTGCATTTTAGAGAGATCTATTGATATCCTTTCTCTCAATAGTAAAGCAAAGTCGTGATCAAAAGCGCAAGCAAAAGTCACTTTTTCTGCAGGTTGTGAAGGTTTAACTTCAACTGGAATTTTATTGTACAATTTATTGAACCTCTGTGTGAATTCTAAAACTGATTCAGAGTTTTTCTTCCTAAGGGCTCTGAATTCAGTCAAGTAGTAGAGGTGATCTTTCCTCTCTCCCCATTGTATAATAAATGCACTTTCAAGTTCTTCATAGGATCTCAAAGATCTAGCCACTAGGGATGAGAACCAGGTCCTCACCTATCCCTCGAAGGTTTGAACAAGGAGCCTAGAATAAACATCTTCATGTTCTATTCCGAGTATGTCAGCAAATTGATAAAAAAAAATTATATGTTCTTGGGCAGTCAAATCACCTTCCCCTGTAAATTTTGGAAGTCTTTTCAAATAGTTCTCAGGAAGATCATGAAGAGGAACAGGAAGAACAAGGGGAGCGTATCTTGCAACCACTTTAGCGAAAATCCTAGGAAGTGGTACTTGACCACCTCCAGGGGAACTGCCTCCAGCTCCAGCACCTCCTTGTGCAACCATGGTTAGATTTGGGACTGAAGTTTGGACAGTGTGAGGAGAAGATTTTGGGAAATCTAGAGAAGAAACTTCAGGAAATGAGGAAGTATCAAATGAGGGGGGAAGTGAAAGTGATCTTTCAAGAGTTTCCGATGAGTTTGATTGTGTAAAGTTAGGTTGATCTATAGTATATGTGGATAAAAAGATTTGTTTAAGTGATTTTCGTGATTTTAAAATTTTTTCTGAATCGAAGACTAGCGAGGTCTGTTTACTATCCGGGTTTTTTCTGGTGTTCTTGCGGCTACTAGCCAGTTTATTTAGTGTGTAGTTGCCAAGTGAAAAATATTTTAGCCTTAGAAGGTTTTCTGTTCTTGTTCACTATCAACAACAAAAAATGTCAATGTCGTTCTTCCCGGGGAAAAGATTTGTTTCTTCGTTCCCCGACAACGGCGCCAAAAAGATGTTGTTCCTAAGTTTATGTTTTAAGGCTATAAAACATACCATCAAGGCATTCGTAGATGATTTTAAAAGAATGATTTAGAAAAAGGAATTTTAAAGAAGGTTAAGGCAAAATCAGTTTCCCAATTGTCTTTGTCTTGCTTCTTGTTGTTCTTGGATGCTAATGTCACGCTCAATAGCAGCCCATGATCGTTCTAGTTCTACCCGGTTGGTTGTTTTCTGTAAAATGATGTTAAATAGGTTTAAAGCGATGTTGGTTTGATCTTGGAGTCCGGGTTCAATGTTGGGTTGTCTAACACTTGGAACAATCATGGAGGATAAATCTTTATTTATTTATAAAAAAAGGTTTTAATCAATTTGTTACTTCAGATTTCCAGAGATGAGATCAAGGAAAATAATTTTAAAATCTAAAACAGTAATGTAAACACATTCAAGGCCGTTTCCTAGTTTTGTAACAATTTCGAGAATTATAAACAACAAATAAACACTAGATAGAAATATAAGGCTTTAATCAAGAAAGAATCTTATATTTCAATAGACAGTGATGAAAGAAAAACGAGGTTTCTAACAAGAGTTAAGTATTAAGGAATAAAATTTTTACAGGTCTTAAAATTACTAAAAGTAATTTCAGAGGAAAAACTGTAAATCATTTGACATCCAAACCAATCCGAAATATAAATCAACAATGTATATAACTTCAAATTGATTTACTTGTTAGAGAAAACATTAATGGAAGAATTGAACAAAGTATACTAAACAGGGAGAAGACACATAGCTACAAAATTGCAGGATCCAGAATCTCGTTTGTGATCAATACTCTGATGTATTTCAAAATTGATATTACAAAAATGACTCTCTCCAAAATTTATGAAGCCCTTTCTTGGCCTCTAGAAACTATATTTATACATTTTCATCAAAGTTTCACATTGGTCATTAACCAACTTCATAATATTACGGTTACATAAAAATAATGTCAACCGTTTACAATTTATTTTTAATTTCTAATAATAAAAACATTTAAAAAACGTTTCAAGCTTGCGTTGACGAACTTTCTTTTTCTGCATCAACACACTAAACACATTTTCCCAAAAAATTTACTAAGATCCTGGGAGCTTCGGGTATCTCATTTGCTTCAAATGAGAAAAATCTTCTCTGTAATTCGGGCAACCGACTTTCTATCATTCTTTCTGTGAACTTAACAGTTTTCAACTTTAAACTTGAAGTCACCATCCACTTGTTGATCTCCATGATGTTGATCAATTTGATGTTTGAAATATCTGCTTTATTTTCCTCCAGTTCTTCTCTAAACCTCAGCTGGTGCTTGGCAATATTGACTTCACCTAACAATCCTGAACAACCATCTGTTCTAATATTTAATGAATCTTTTTCAAAGAGATCAAAGATTCCTTGGAAATCTTCATTAACTTCTCTTGTGATTCATTTAAATTTGTCCAGCTTTGTTTCCCATACTTTAATCATTATATCCCCTTTTACCTGTTCAAAAATAGATAATTTCCGAGTCTTTCCAATTTCTTCCTTTGATGAGAAAGCCACTACTTTCTGAAAAGTTGTCCTAGCTGCTTTTGCCTCTCTTTCTTTCTGGAACACATTCTCCAAGGACTTATTTGATTCCTGAAAATAATTCTGGATTATTTCCAGATTCAAGAATAATTTCTGTTGTTCCTCCTCTATTCTTGCATATATCTCTGATGCCTGTGTCCTGGAATTTTCAAGTTCAACTACCTGGTTAGTAATAGAAATAATCTTATCTTGCAACTGTTTGTTTTCTTCTCCCAGCTTTTGAACTTGTTCCTGTGTGACCTATATTAAGTGTTTTGCCTCATCCAAGTCTTTATTTAATTTTTGTATTTCTTGCGTATCTTTGAGTCTAGCTTGTTCTAGACCCTTCTGTATTCCCCAGGCAATATTTCTTTCATTTTATTTTATTTTGTCTTGCAACTGGATTATTGTTTGATCCTTCTGTTCAAGCATAGTTGTTAAATTTCCCACAGAATACATATTAGCTGATGCTATAGCACCCATTTTTCCTACTAATTCTGTAGCGAACTCTCCATCCTTGAGTTTCTTTCCATCTATGATAACTTTATGCCTTTTAATCGTTCTTTCTCCTCTTGGATGAATTTCCTGTTTCAAGACTGCTCTTCGCTTTTTGCTAAAAAAATAATCTGATGAGGGGATTTCATCTCTTGAAATCGGCTCTAGATCATTGACATATAGAACTCCTTCATGGGGGGTTCTGAAAGTAGACTGTAATGGAGTTAAAGAGGTGATAGGACTACCAAGTTCTTTTGAAGCAGTTCCTCCTATCTTTTTTGGAACATCGTAAAGAATTATTGGACTTGTTTCCGGTCCTTTTCCTTTCTCTGTCCCTGGTTCTTTTATCTAAGAACCCTCTATGTTTTGAGGAGGTATTTTATAATCCTTCAACTTATCTTTGTCATTTTATTTACCCTGATTATTAGTTTCAAACCCTGGAGGGGTTTCTTCCTGCTCTGGTGATGGGGTCGGAACTTCACCCTGTAAATTTTAGGTAGGCAGCTTCGCCTATGACTTTGAAAAGATGAAAACCCAGCCTGTGAGTCAAGTGGCAAGGCTTGGACTCTGTTCAACACTTCCTCATAAGACTTAACATCTTTAAAAATATCATCATAAACAGAGACTTCGTGTTCATATGCCTTTAAATTGCAATGTATGTAATGCCTACTTATTATTTGGTAGGGGTCATATTTTCTGTGTTCAATATTTACTAGCTTCACTTCTTCCAATGACTCGGTATCTACCTTAGAATGTCCTAAATTTGATAAAGTAAATTTCCCGACATGAACAGGGAAAGATGGCCAGGCTTTTTTCTGAAGTTCTTTTAATTCTAACCCAATACCACCCTTGGCTAACTGATGAGCTACTTCTATGCATATCAATCTGTCTGGTAAGAATTTTGGGAGTGCGTGAAGAGGAATGGAATAGACATAGACCCTAACATAGGAAAAATTTTCCTCAATAAACCAGTCGGCAACAGATTTAATACTTTCTATAATTTCATTAGAAATGCGAGGGGGTTCACATCCAAAAAATAATTTGTGCATAGGAATAATGACAAAATGACAAACTTCGTAAAATGCTTCTTTATCATTTTCTTCCCAGAGGGTTGAGTGGTATTTATGAATAGGATCTGGGAAGGAAACACTCCAACTCCAATTCATTAATGGAAATGGGGTCATAAAACAGATGGCATCCATAATATATGCAGACATATAAGAAGACATTGGTTGTCCCTTTAACTTGGTTGCTTCATAATTCAAAATTTCTTGCGTCAGGTTATCCGATAAAATTTTATGCCAGTTAAAACCATTTCCATTTGAAACTTCTTCTAAGAAGGGTACCCAGTCTTCATGAAAGTGACAGGGATCTTTTCTCCCGAAAAGTCTGCATAACATCATGGCTACATAAACCATATATTCGTTTAAGGAAGCTATAGCATAAATCCCATGAGAATCAGCCCTAAACTTTGCTTCAGACCTCGCCCATCCTTTAATCATGTCGGGGTATGTCTGGTCTGCCTCAATACATTCTTTTCTCTGAAATTCAGCTAAAAATTCAGCATTAAAGGTGTGTTTATAATTTGGCAATAGTTTATACATTACTTGAATGTTCTCGGGCCGAAATGAGCCGAAGATAGCTCCTTTCTCATTCTGAATACTCCTTTTTGGGACATATACCTTATCCAGAGCCTAGCCGACCATCTTAGTATATGCCACCAGCCTCGGACGCGCAACAACCTTATGAAGTTCAAACTCAGCAATGTCCCATAGATGATTTTCAGAATTAGGGACTGCATACTTTAACTCATCCTCCAACAATTCAGAGACTTGATCCCATGCTTTGATGGAGTGTATGGCGTGTGGAGTAGTATCCGAGATAATATCACCTTCTTGTGGTTCGTCGTTTTTCTTCGGTGCTTTTTTAGGTGCCATAGCTTTGCGTTTGACTTGAGAACCTGTCACAGAAAGTGGATGAATATGATCAGCTTTAAAATGAAAATACAGATGTTTCAAATGTTTACTTTGAATATATCATAAAAATAATGAGATTTGTACATCCGTCACGAATTTAAAGCTCTTAATGCAAAAAATATTTTCGGAGATATGCATTTAATGTCCGTACTTAGACATTCACGTCATTTTCAAATAAAAAGAGAAACTTACTTAATCGGACAACGATGCATTAATGAACACTCAAAGAAAGATTAAATTTAAACCTGTTTTAGAAAAATATTTATTAGTGTTAGTTATAGATCAAATCTGAAAACATGATTTTCGAGGTTTCGACGATCTTGATGTCGAAAGGTATGTCATCGAAAAAGCCCGATATCTGAAATTGTGAAATCGTGAAATAGCGATGTTTTATTTAAGATTTAAACATTTTTATCATGTTAAATAATCAAGATTAGGCCCTTTTGAGATTTCAGAAATCGGGATTTTGGGAAATACGATGACATGAGACGTGTTCTTGCGGAATCGCAAATCCCGAAATCGTGAAATCGTGATAGCTTGTTTCTTTTTCAAAATAGGTTTTAACTTATCTTAATTAAATTAATAATCATTATTAGATCCAAAACATCATTAGTTTAATCTATCGGGATTTCGGAAATCGAGGTTTCGGAAAATATGATGACAAGAGACGCGCTCTTATAGAACCGCGAATACCTAAATCGCGACGTAATTATATTAATTTTAAACCTTTCTTATAAGAGGTTAAACTAATTTTTTCTTTTACTTAAGATTTAAATGCATCGATAAATCGGAGATCGGGGTTTCTTGATTCAATTTGCATCAATCGTTTGTATACGGAAAACCCCGAATCCCGATTTTTTAACGTTTAAATAAAAAAACTTGTGAATTTAAAATTATACTCCTTTTGAATAATTTCAAAGAGCGTTTGAAAAACTTATATTTTGTAAACTTTTTCCCGTATTTATTCAAAAATAAATGATGAAAAGGCGTCATGAATTTAGACATGACAAAATTATTATTTTAAGAGAGTCGAAACCCAAAAAACACAAAAAAATAAAAATCTAGGCCTTAAGGATTAAAGATTTTAAGATCTGTTTCAACGGGATCTACCACTTAATTATGACACTTATAGAGTAGGAGTAAGGGTTTCGTATCGCAATTCGTTGGGATCGATCCTATGGAAAAGAGAAAAAGACAATGAGATGCAGAAAGTGGAGGTGGAATCCTGACTTAGATGCAAAAAGTTGAAAAAACAACTTTTTACCAAAAGACCTTTAAAAATAACCCAAATCTCAAAAAATTTCCCAATACCCAAAGTAACATGTATCGTAACATCCACAAGAAACTGAAGAACCATACTAAATGATTTTCAAGCTAGAAAACATGACAAAAAGGTCTAAAAAATGACAAAAAGGGGACAAAAAGTCTATAAATAGAAGTTGGCAGCTCATTATCACAATTGTTAATTGAGAATTGACAACAAGGTCAAAAAAACCCATTTTCCAAAAGAGTTGATTCCGAGAGCTTCAGTGGACGAAACAAACTTCCACTTGGACCAAGTAATTACAAACTAACCCCTCCTGCATTTCCATTCTTCTTTTTTGCATTTCTTTTTGTTTTTTGGGGGGGGCGTTGAACTTTAAAGAGGTCGTCCCTACGTGTATGTGGGTTTTCCAAGCACATCCCACATGTGCACGTGGGCAAGAAATAATTTTCCTACGTACACATGCGCCTGTCGCCAAGACAACCCGCGTACACTCTCCAATAAGTGGAAAAATAAAAAGCAAGAGTTAACTCCCCATGAATTTGTCATTTTGTAGGATGTATGTTCATTGGAGAGAGAGGGAGCATGAAGAAATTGAATTTTTTGTCTTAGAATACCCTGCTGCTGTTGTTGTTTTATCACAATGTGGGTTGTTAAAATTCTTCCAGTGTCTGTTCATGAGGGCACAACCCAGGTTGTTGAATTCTTTGATATATTACTGGAATCCTGACACTGAGGCATTTATGCTCAAGGGGCAGTCGTCAACTCCAACAACTGAATACATTTACTTCCTAACTGGCCTCTCGAGGAGAGGGGATTCAGTCAACTTGCGTACTTTCCCCCCGGGCCTCACAACATTGAGGAGTTGATTGGACTCCATTGTGAGGCGGGTACTAAGAAAGTAGGTTCTCAGGTGCCTATACACAAGATCAACAACCTATCAATGAAAGTGATAGTTCTACTCATTGGGTAGATCACTAGATCCATAAATTTACATCAGGCCTCCTGGGCGCACATGTATTGTAAAATGCAGTGCTTAAATGCATGAATTTTTTACTAGAGTACAACCATGCTGGATTGCATGAAAAGACAACTAACAAAGTGTCGGATACGGGAATTTTGAAACTTCCAGTTCATGACTGTTTTATATTCCTTTTTCTTCAAGACGGTACCCAGTCTCAGTCCTCAAGAGATGAAATGAGAGCACATGGCCTCTCTCCTAGCATTATGCATATGGGTGATTTTGTTGCCACGACAGGGGGAGGGAGGATGGTAGAGGCCTTTTATGACAAATTTTTTGACTGGTGGTCATGTCAGATTCTGGAAATAGAGGACTACCCCTATGTCGGGATCAACTTTTCTAGAGATCCTGACATGCCTGTACCTCCTAGAGCAGAGCGAGGAGAGCTAGGTATTTTTGTTTTTAAAATTTATTTAATTTTTATTTCTTTTTATATATATCATTTTTATGTGTACCAAAGTATCTGACAACTATGTATCTGTTATGTATAGATGTGGGACCAGTGCATCCAACAGAATTCTTGAGGACTAGGCAGTGTCCTTGACTAGAGGCAGGACCAACCGCAACCACCGGACTAGAAGCAGCAGTAGGGGGGCCTTTAGTCGGAGAGGCTAAGAGAGTATTGAGACAAGAGAGGCTAACGTCAGACCAGCAACAACAGCAGGGAGGCCTCTAGCAGTAGCAGGGGGGCCTCTCACTGTGCTCACTCACACAATCCTTATGGAAGAGAACAAGTATCTGGCACTAGGGATGCAACCTCACGTAGTTGGGGTACCACAGACCTGGGTCCAACTCTTATGGTGTTTGGAAAACATCGTTTTTCATTATGGTAGGGCCAACAGGCCCCGCCCTTATCTAGGCTAGACTACTCACGTGTCAAGGGCACCTTTTGTATGTTTTTTAGGGCATAAGCCCCAAGACTCTTGTTGGACATATTTTTGAGGCACTTATGCCCACCTATGTACTCTAATATTTTGGATATATATATATATGCATATTTACATCTGTTTACGTCTTATGGATTACATCTATTTTACAAATGTATTTACATGTGCGTGTGTGTGCTTTTTCTTACATGTGTGCAATGTGCCAATCTAATACATGATTAGCTAGAGTATATGTGATTTGATTCAATCACCTAGAAACATGGATATACATAATATAATCAAAGCTTCATTCTAAGAGATGTACCCTAAGGAACCGTCAGTGTAGAGTAGGATCGTAAATGTGGTAAGACCCATTTAACTGGGACACAACCAGCTGGGAGTCTAAGTAGACCCAGAGGTGAGAGATACCATGCAATAAAGTGTCATGAAGCAACTCTAAGACGGTGTTGTATTTGGTGATGTTGTTTGTGGCGTCACCTAAACAAATACCTTCGAAATATAGCAATTGGCCCTGAGGTGTGAAAATCACCCAAACTGCAGAATCAAGCCTCCAAGTGTGTCGTCTAGCGTCGTTCGCAAACCCAAAAAACACCTCTGATTCACTTGACATCTGCCACAGTGAAAAAAATGACATCAAAAAATGACATGTCCATAAGACCAAAAAGACAAAAAATAAAAAATTAAAATGTATAAGAACTATACATATGTACAAGAAGTCACCTAAGGAGACCCACCTATGAGTAATACTTCTTGAGGTAGAGCCCATTTCTAGGCTCCTCCAAAGCATTTCCCTCAAATTCCACCAGACGATAAGCGCCCTTCTTTAGAACCTCCTTCACAATGAAAGGTCTGAATTACATGGGTTTGAACTTGCCTACTCCTAGGGTATCCTTATCTTGGTCATAGACTAGGACAAGGTCGCCTTCAGAGAAAATCTGAGGACGAACAGACCGATCATACTGACACTTGAATTTTTGTTTGTGAGCCTCGTTATCCAAGGTTGCATCCCGATGTTGCTCATTGATCTTCTCAATATATAATAAACGCTTCGCAAGCGATGAAGTGTCTGGAAATAACTGTACTGCCAAATTTAGAGACGGGATCTGGAACTCTATAGGAAAGACTGCTTCCATCCCGTAAACAAGTTGAAAAGGTGATAAACTGGTTGCAGTCTTAATAGACGTTTGGTAGGCCCATAATGCCAATTACAACATCAAATGCCAATTTGACTTAGCCAAATTGATCATTCGTTGTAGGATGGTCTTAAGGGAATTATTCATAGCTTCCACCTGACCATTCACTTCTGTGTAGTAGGGTGACGAATTTTCTTGCCTCAACCCAAGCTTTGATGTTAACTGAAACATCATTTTATTCTGAAAGTGACTACAATGGTCAGTGAGAATCTCTCTCGAGACGTTGAACCTTGCTATTATCTGGTTAAACAAAAAGAGAGTTGTTGTCTCGCCATCATCTTTAAACGTTTTCATAGCCTCGACCCAATTCATGAAGTAGTCTACTGCTACGATGATATAACAGTGCCCCCTTATTGAAGGGGGGTTTAATGTAGCGTAATCAATCCCCCACTTGGTGAAGGGACCAACTGTGATGATAGGAAACATGGGAGTGGGGTGTGCCATCATCTTCCGAGAGAATATCTGACACATGTGACACTTCTTGACTGATTCAACACAATATTTGATTAATGTCGGCCAAAATTAACTGGCTCGTAGAATCTTTTAGGTTGTTTCAAACCTAGACAAATCACTGCCACATGCTTCAGTGTGGCAATCATTAAGCATGATTTCCTCTTCTCCATGAGAGAGACACCGAAAAAGGATGCAATATACACCTCTATGATACAGAGTATCCTCGAGTATGAGATAGTTCTTGGCCTGATGGCATATACGACAATGCTCATCACGAGAAGAAAAGGTGGGGCACTTCAAATTCTGGAGATAGACTAGCATATCTCCATACCAAGGGTCCAAATACATGATAAAAAACATGTCTCCTTTAATAGGAGACTCCTCATGTATAACATCACCTGATTTGACTAGAAGTTCTGAGATGAGTTCCATGAAGACCAATGACTTTTTGGATTTCACCGAAATAAAATCCAAGTCGAATTCCTAGAGGATAACTATCCATCTACTGATCTTTCCTCCAATTACACATTGTATCAACACATATTGAAACGGATTCACAACGGCAATGATGGTGATCTTGTGAAACAAGATATAATGGTGGAACTGTTGGACAGCATGAACTGCTGCCAACTCAAGTTTTTCAACGTGGAAATAATTGAGTTCCAGTCCAACCAGGCCTCCACTCAGGTAATAAATCACATATTCTTAGAGAAAATCATCCTCCTAATCCAAGACCATACTAATGGTTGACTCTACAACATCCAAGTAGAATAAGAAATCTTTATTATAGTTGGGTGGCCAAAGTAGAGGGGCAGACGTGAGAGCACGTTTCAATTCTTCGAAAGAGCGTTGAGAGGCTCCGTCCCAATGAAACAAAATTTCTTTATTTAGTAAACACATGAATCCCTTTGTGATATCGGCATAGTTTGCGATGAAACACCATAAAAAGTTCATTTTTCCCTATAAACTCTAAAGCTAAGGGACTATGCATGGGGGAGGAAACTAAACTATCGCCTCAACCTTGAGAGCATCGACCATGATCCCTGTTGTTGAAACTATGAAACCTAGTAGATGACCTAACGTTACGCAAAAACTGCACTTGTTTGGATTCAAGAAAATCTGGTAGTAGTGACATCGCTTAAAGATAAGTCATAGGTGTGCGATATGATCAACTATCTTATGATATCGTGATGCTAAATCATCAAGATAAGATAAGACTATGTGTTTGAGATCGTGGAAAGAAAAATACATGGCCCGCTGAAAAGTAGCTCCAACATTTTTCAGACCAAAAGGCATCTTCCGATAAACGAATGTACCCCATAGACAAATGAAAGTGGTTTTGTGTTGGTCTTCAGGTTTGATATGTATCTCATTGTATCCCCAAAAAACATCCATGAAAGAAAATGCCTCACAACCTGTGAATTCATCGACTATTTGGTCAATAAATGGCATGGGGAAATTATCCTTTGGAAAGGCCTTATTCAAATCACAGAAGTTTGTACATACGCGAATCATACCCTGTTTTTTGTTGACTAGCATGGGATTTGACACCCATTGACTCAATTGGATGGGGTAGATGAAACCAACTTTGAGTAGTTTCTGTACTTCATCCTTAATAGTTGTTTCTTTTTTAGGAATAACCGGATGAAGCTTCTACTGGACTGTCTTAGCATCAGGATATGTCATGATTTCATGTTCAACAATTCTTGGATCTATGCCTGGCATTTCCTTGTAAGACCGAGAAAAAACGTTGCAGAATTCTTTAAATAAATCCTTGTAGATTTGAATCTCCTCGGAAGAGTAGTCTTCTCCGACGAAGACATTCTCCATGATGTCAAGGGTTTTGGAGATCTCAATAGGTATTATTTTAGTGATGGTTTCCATATTTTCTTCAGCGTAAACAATGTGCGTAGCCAAAGGATTGATAGGATAATCCCTATCTCCAGTCATAGTGAGCATGAATTCACCTGCTTCAATTCTTCTTAACTCTGGGAGGAAATAAGATATGTGATGGAGATCATCCCAGGGTCTGTCCAGACTATTCATTGCATCAATAATCACCTCGTCTGAGGGCAAGTCTAAGTATAAAGAATCAGTATCGGCGAGGAAACCTTGAGCCCAAATGGGATTGAGAATCGGATCTAACTCCTATGTGGGAGTTAGATCGGGATCAGTGGAAGCTTGTTGCACTATAGAGTACGCAACCTCTGTCGTGGACAAAGGCATGGCCATGCCATGGTTCCCTATCCCTTCCATCGTGGTTGATGGGGAAGGAAGAGTCCACAGATCATTAAAGTAAGTCGTGTGAAATGACAAGATTTGAAATATTTCATCCCTAGGCTAGTTAGGGACAACCGATATGTATTGGAAATTTCTAGTTGGAGGCAAGTAATTGAAAGTACCCATCAAAGGTGGGCACAAAACAACCCCTATGTTGATGATGTTGGGCTAAGGGTTATCAATCATTGGGACCATGGATACCCTCAATGAAGGGTCGGGACGAGAGAAGGATAACTGATCAATGGACACGATTTGACCCTCATGTGGAAACAAAAAGACCCAAAAAATTGCCGCGACCACTACCTGCATAGCATAGGTCCAACTCTTTCTTAACAAGAGATTGTATTCAAGAGACGCATCGACCAATTCAACCTCGACGCACATGGTCTTCCCCCCTAACTGCATGGGGAAATAGGGGATGATTCCATGTGGTTGGAACGAACGACCATCGAAAGTGATAAGAAGAGTAGGTGACGGAGATAAAACAGGTTGGCCAATGGCCTTCCAACACACCAAAAACATCACGCATTTTGAGGCACCCTCATCAACCACCGTGCAAAAAATGTTCCAAGTAAAATTTTTCATGGTGTAAGCCACTACTATCTGAAACGACACATGCTAAGGGAGACAAGGTTTTAAGTCGGTCATGTCAAGCATGATCATTCCTGGATTACAAGTGTCAGTAGATCCTAAGGAAGCTAACAAATCCTTTCTCTGGTAAGAGCGGATCTAGAGGACTTCCAAAGCAGACATTGCACAAGGGATTTGAGACAAATCCTCCACCATAGAGTAGTTCTAGGCGGCCCTTGCATTTGGATTGTGGGAAGCTTTCTTGAACGCACCTTTTAGGATGCATGTCATTGTTTCTCCCAATGTATTCACGTTTTGGAGAGGAAGAGATGGGTTTTTCTCTTCTTTAACCTTCTCAGAGGTGTTTGGCATTATGTAGTCATGTTTCCTAGTTGCTATATCAACGCTACCTTTAATCATGTACACATTCATGGATGAATGATTACTTGAATATGGAGGGGGTCCCTGACTACCCCCTTCCACACTCTAAGAGGCTTGAGTTAAATTTTTCCCATGTGGAAATGTGTTCATTAACATGATAGGTTGTTGTTGTGCCAATAACTTATGGGCCTCCACAAGTCGAGGGAACTAGTGAGTCGAATGGTATTTCATGAAAAATATTACATGGATACTTTGACTTCTTCTTTTCTATGTTTCCCCTACCAACATCATTGGTGGGTTTCTTATCCCCCTTACCATTCTTTCATTGTTTTTTCTTTCCATCAGGATACTAGGTGGCCTTTGGGTTTGTCGATTGCACACTGTGTACATCCGACGTTTGGGTAGGGGGAGTAGTCGAACCAGTGGTCTGGTTGGCCACTGTCTGCTGTATAGACAATTGATGCAATTGATTTGAAAACTGATCAATGGGATTCATTTTCATTGAAC
>JZKD02S1548326.1:165585-191081 GCA_000966675.3 Picea glauca
TCTCTAGTTCTTGTATGCATGAGTTTAGATCTGATCTGTAATTGGTTTATTTTGTGCAAGATCATGGTGAGTCTTGAAGGTTATGGGAACCCACCCAAGTATTCTCCTTTCCCTTCGTTATCCTTCTGTCTTGGTTTCTCTTTGGGTGAGACTTCTTCTCTTCGGAGGTGATGAAAATTCCAGAGCTCTAGCCTACATGGTACCTTTTTTTGGTACTCTGAGAGGGACACTCGTCTGCTCCATTCTGCGCACAACAAATGGTTCCATCTACAGGCTCTGCCTTAAAAGGGAACATGTAGGGAGAATGCTTCCTCATATTCACAGATCTAATATTCACCAATGGTGGGAGAGAAATTGTGACGCCTTCATATGGAAAGAAGTAGAGATGATAGGAAAATACGTGAAAGACACACGAGAGGTAGTCTTTTACTCATAAATATAGAACGACCAATACGAGATATTCTGGGTTAAGTTCCCATTGAGCACTCAACACACCCTAAAAATCCTTATCAATTTTTTTCACTTTTTGGGTACCAGTTGGTCTTCTGCACTGTCTGACTCGACTTCATTTTGGGAAATGTCTTATATTTTATTGTTTTCATGACTCTTATCACCTATTCAGGTTTGTTTTTATGAAACCTCATGTATAAAAGACCTTAACACCTGAATTAATAATTGAAAGCTAAACCCTGCACCTAACACGCTCAGGTTCGGCATTGAAAAGAATTCAATAAAGTAAAGGAACCACACGAAAACAACAATATCCTATCATCGATCCTAATTTTCATCGACAGGAGGAGGTTTTTGTTTACATAGGCTATTCGCATAAAATTTCAAGAGATAGTCGATCCCCTTCGGCATCAGTAAAATATGAGGAGGACAGACGTTAACAAAATACAAAAAGAAATTGTCGATAGCCTATGCCCGACACACTTTATCAGGATCAGGGAAAATCTATAAAGTTATCCCCGATCATCAATCCCCGATGCATTTTCGGCATCGAGACTTTTTTGAGGGAGTTGATCCAAAAGAAATTGGGTAGGTTTATCATCGATCGTCGATCCTTGACACTTTTCAACATCGACAAGCTAGGATTTGGTTTTAGAAACGTATGACTTAAAGAAAGTCCCTAATCCAAGTGACATGATCGAATGAAGCCACTAGTCTCAAATTCCACGTGTCTTTACCACGTAAGAGGATCATACGGTCTAGTTTTATCCCAAGTCATTTTGGGTCCCCTAGGTCCTAGTCACACCTCCTTGTCATCTTTGCCACGTTAGATCTGTATATCAAGATCGATCGGTGTCAGAGATTTTTCAGGAGGATATCAATGAAAAATGTTCATAGCACAATCCCGAACCCCAATCCACCCATTGAAAGAGAGGCATGACAGGATGCTTGCAGCGTTAGATATGATCAGATTTTGGAATTTTAAGGAACTAATTAATACCCGATCCCACATTAGTTGCTACCTTGTGCACCAATTAAAATATCATTTTTGAAATAGTTGATAGACCACATCACCACCCACGCCTCCATCATCAACCCATGATGAATTTAAGTTCTAACTCCTCTAAATATTTGACGGCAGATTTATTGAAATTTCACTCATAACCCGAATTGAATGGTTGATGCGACACGATAATAAATTCCTTGTTTAAATCTCTTGAACCATTGTAAACAAATTCATTTTGTGTGTAATATAATTCTAGAGCATCCTAAGGAGAAAAACGAGCAAATCGAATATTGTAATGACCCTCATGATTATCAAAAACCAGGTTTAACAAGCTTAAGAGGAACAATGCCACCGAGAAATCCAACCACCAAACACTCGTCGAGAGCACCAAAGCTAAAAGAACAAGAGACAGGTGAAGTTTATTCTTCGAGGATCGCGAGGAAATTGGAGTATGCCCCTAGGGAAAATCTTGTCATCAAAACAACAACAAAGAAAGTTTTCATCCAGCCTCCGGCCTTTGGCGATACAAAGGAAAGCACTAGATCCAAGGTAGCGCTTCCACAATGGGGGTATCTCTTTAATAGGATTAGTAGAGAAGAATACCCAGAGTATATCCCACACATCAACCCTGACATAAGGGTGTTCGATGACCAGGTGTTCTCCAACATCCCATGCTCTTATTTACACATGGTGGCAAGCAGAACCCCTGTTTTCCCTTGCATAGAGGTCTTGAAGTGGATCATTGACCACATGGATGGGCACAAATGTTTGATCAACGATGCGAATGGAGGGTGCATCTAATTTTTTCTCCTGATAGAGGTCCAGAAATACTACAAGTTCAGGGACCCAGAGGAGCAGCTCAACACGGACTTCGTGGTGAAGTTATATAAATTCCATGACACCAACCAATTGATGGATTCATGGTGGAGGGAAGACAATAAATTCACCAATTGGAGGAATGGATGGTATGAGACAATCAACTTGAGGGAGCCATGCATCTATTTGATGGCTCTCATCTATCGGTTATACGGAGAAAAGGATTTCTCAAGGTTTTCAGAAGCATGGATGCCCTTGGCATACAGAGTTGCAATCTTCGGGAGCAGTTTCAACTCAGGAGCAATAATATCCAAAAAATTAATCATCTGTGTGTAGCATTCTCAAAAACCAAAGGAAGGAGAGGAACCAACTTTCTACATGGCCTCATACCTTCTCGATGTCATGTCCTCTAGGAAGGTATTCATTGACATGAATCTGAGATGGCATGTTGCAGAGATCCTGTTCCACGTCTACTTCGTCATGCTATGGGAAAACAAGTACAATAAATCTTACTCCTTCATATCTGATGAATTCATCACCCACATTTATTTTATTTTTTTTAAGAAGGAATTCCCAAGGCTATCAATGAAAACCAAGAAAAGGATAGCTAAGGTAGGCCATTAGTACTTGGACGAGCACACAACCTACATCAGGGTGTTCGGGGCCACCAGAGCACCACATCTCCTACCAACTCATGTCCAAAACCGGATCATCGTGGGAGAAATTTGTTATCATACCATCCTGCGGGGCTACAATGCCACACTGGTCAAAGACAAGAAAAGATCTTTCATACCCTACGATTTCCATGTAGGGTTCTATCTGGTAAAGGATATTGCTCAAGCCAAACAAGAAGGGTTGAACCAACTTGAATTAAGGTTCCTGATAGGATGATTCCGCAAGCACGGTCCAAAAGGCCTGGTACTGCAACATGATTCACATGTGTCATCCTGTTGGTCGTATGATCATGATAAGTTTGAGGACAAATTCTTCACATAGAATGCCCAAGACTGGGACAAGGTGGTGAAGAGGGTGGCCAACCCAAACATGACCAGGTTCAAGGTCATGAGCATGGATGAACATGTGGAAACAATAGAGAAGTCATCTCAATAGGCCCTCAAATCCAGGGAAGAAATCAAAGTAATAGAGACAACAGAGGAGCATAGAAGGAGTTTTTTCTTGACACCAAAAGGACAAAAAAGAGGATTTTCTTGATGGAAGAGGCACAAAAAATCATTGATCAGTTGTAGAATGACCCGGATCTCATAGAGATGATGAGGGTTCCTGTCGAAAACCCAATCAAAATCCAAGGAGAGCCAAGTGGCTTAGAGCCGATACAACTTGAAGGAATCACTGGGCTAGAGAATCCTGAAAGCCCACCACCATAGATCAGATCGCCTAGGGAAATTTCAAATTAGCCTGAGATATCAAGGACACCAAGTAGGACTAGTGCACCAAACCCCTAGAATGACTTAATAACTATATATGATGGTGAGGAGAGTTCGAAGGTTTCCCTGGTGACTCCAATGTAGATTACAGAGGAAAAGGAACCCGAGAAAGTATCTTCCCCAACTCCCTAATTCAAATCCTTCCATAGAGTGACCAGGAGGTCGAAAGTGTCTTAGACACTGAGCTACTCAATACACTGGGAATCCCAATGGATAGCTTGAAGGATGAGATAGGATTGGGTAAACAAGAAGGAGAAATTCCACAACAAGAAATCGACATCTCGATAGTCGATCACCAAGTACCAAACCTGTACCTGATTCCTCAATTTTGACCTGTACTTTACCACCTGATGAGAAACAACCAGAGGCTGATTCATTGAAATATACAGAAGAAGTTCAGGAACCCAATCTTGAACAGATATACACCATTGTGAGCCTGGGAAACACTCTTACTTGGGGAGAGCAACAAATCCCCGAACCTGTGGATGAGGTTTCCAACATACAAGCCATCTCCTACAACCGAAATATGAAATCCATCATGAAGAGAACCACTAAGAAGAGAAGGCTTACTTTGGACAGTTCCATCCTCATCACCACAGAGGATAAATTGATCAACATGGAACATGCCAAGACATCTGAGCTTATCAGCGCGAGGATGGAAATCACAGATGCCACCCTAGATAGAGAGAGGAAATATGAAGAGGATTTGTCCATTGTGCTAAAGGAGTTGGAGAATATATGCCAATTGGAGAAATACTATCAAGACTCCACACATTCCATGGTATTCTTGAGAAGCAAATTCCAATATTCCTACAACAAATTCATGAGTGAGCGACACCTTTTCACTGCAGGGATAGTCGATTTCCAGGAAGACACCCTTATAGCACTGGCAACTTGAAAAGACATGGAAACATGGTATGAGAAGGCCCACCAAGCGGTTGAGAGAATTGATTACATCATCAAGGTTCAAAAGGGCTGAGACTCTGAAGAGCACAACATTCGGGTGCTAAGGGACATCAGCATGGACCGTATATGGAAGTCGGTTGAATACTGGGTGAAGATGGCCAAAGAACCTCATCGGGATATCTAAGATCAATGGTTCGATTGTGAAAGGATCTAGACCAATATCAATTGAGCTATGAGAGACATCAGTCTCCTAGAATTCAGTGCACCCGAGGACTTTTTCGACTTGCATGACATAGTCAAACTATATGAAGAACAAGAGTCATCATGGACTGTGGAGATAGAAAAGGTGGGGAACATGGTGCCAGGTCAAGTACAACATTTCATGGAGAACCCGATCAAGACTCAGACAATGTTACAATAGTTAAGTGTTAAAATAGTCAAGTATGGGGCATAGGCAGTGGAGATAAAGGAGATCCTTTTAGCCCCAATGGACCAACATAGATTTATGTATGCCAACACATGCAAGGAAATCGTCATCAAATGGTCAGAGTATGAGAAGATTCATCCACTCAAATGAAACCATTTGATGAATCTTAGAAGACGAAGAGTTGAAAGTGCCATGTGGCGATGTTTTGTTTTACTTAGCTTTAAATTTTGATAATTATTTTTAGTTAATAATTTGTTATAAATAAGAGGATCGACATGTTAGAAGATGTTGATGGTTTTGGCAAAGACCCTCATTTTTGGAATTGTAAAGAACTATTTCTAAACTACCTTAATTGAGAAGTCTTGTTTAGGACTGGAGATAAACTTATGTTTTCAACAAAATAATGTGTTATTGGATCTAAGGAGGAATTACTTTCGACTTTGTTTCATGAATGGATGTTGTAACAAGTAAGGGTTTTTGAATCTGTTGATAAGTTATCTGATTCAATATTTTTATAATTCTTGTCTCTAATGATGTAAAACAAATCATTGTGTCAATCTGTGATTAGTGATTAGAGATAAGAAAACTATTTTTATTGTCGTCATTTTATTGCATGCATGTTCTCTTCTGATAATTGTATCTCAGTCAATAATTGAAATACTAGCAAGTTGATGTATTAGTACTAGTATTGTCATTGGTGTAAGAATCATTGTCTACATGCTTGAGCACGAGGGTTATCCCGAGCTCATCCTTCTTCAGTAGTTAATTTTTTCCCCCTTTGTTACTCAGCTTGTTTATATCAATGCCTATCTTTTATCAAACCCACCTATAAGAGAAAATACAAAAAGGAGAATGTCTAAACGGAAGGAGGATTTTTTGTGAGAAGATATCTTGTAAATCACTACGTAAATCCCATTGATTAATTGGTTATATCACAAGATATGGAGAACCATTCCACTATCAAACATTGTAGATTCTAATTGGGCCTCGGTGGCGGGTTTGGTTCCTACTGTTGAGTATAAGGGATTCATAACCCCTCAATAGAATGTTTTCTAGAAGGAGGGTTGCAGAATGAATGGCTGACAATATTTTTGATATAATATTTCACACATCCTGTAGATTAAAAGTAACCCACATGCATGGATAGTCATTCTCAAGACATCCCACACACACTGAGTGTTGGCATGTTTGCAGGCAGAGGTATGCTTTTCATTGATGGCAAGATCAGCGGTGCATCATCGATGGCACAAGAACAACAATGAAGACACATAAGATCAAGATAGAGAAGAGATCAAAGCTCAGAAGAGATAGAGCCTTGAACTTTCCATAAGTGCAACTGAGGACCAAGAGAAGGACTCGCAGGACGAGAAAAGGTCGCACAACATTTGAAACTTAGAAATTCTTCCAAGTTGGAAGGATGCGTAAGATTAAGAGGAAGATCATCAATGATCATTGGATCACCCATCCTGAATTCCTAATGGCTATTAGATCAGAGTCCAGATAGGAGGATCAGACAGAGAAGGAGAAAAGATCTCAGGTGTCAGATATGAGCACGAGGATCGACCATCATTGGATCTAGAAGAACGTGAATGACTATTAAGTGCAATGTGAAACGGGCTTACAAAGTCCCGAAAGCAAGGGGACCATCCATCATCAAAGAGGTTACGTGGCAACATATGAGCAGTTTTGCAGAATCGTGAATCGGGAGAACTGCATCGAGCAGTCTGCAGATATCGCGAAACGTAAAATATCGGGGATTGTTTGATCCAGAGGACACATGGTGAGAGATCAACATTTTGATGACTGGAAAGTGAAAGGAAGGAATTTCTCTAACCTTCCAACTCGCAAAACGTGAAATCGTGATATGATCTGAGTCATTGGATCGAGGACTAACATAGGTCATCAAATCCAGGAGGTGAATGTGGCAGACCACGTCAGCAAGGATAGGTGGAAAACTACGTCAACAAGGACACATGGCACAATCAGATAGGGACAAGTTTCAATATGATTCTATGTTTCAAGTACGTGAATATTACGAATCTGAGTGACATGTGGCAGCCACTCGGCTCATGACAGATCATCGAGTGACACAAGAGTTACGTCACTCCAGGATTTTTTCTTTGGGATTTTTACCATCAACACTCCCCCAAAGTCCCAAAGTTTGAAGTCCTGGAGCGGAGGATATTCGTCGAATCACCAAGGATCATGGACCGTTGATCATCACAAAAAAGGCCCACGAAGTCGCGAAATCATGAAGCACCCTCGTGCTTGGCCCCTGGTCACATCTAGTGGTCACATCAGTGGGAGAGAGGTAGAGGATATAACACAACTAGGCTCCATTTCAGAGTTTCAAAGATCTGGAATTCCAGAGGAAGGACTCGCAACAAACTCGTGAAACATGAAATTGTAAAGCACCCTTTTGAATAAGTGCTTTGTCACCACCGATGGTCATGTGAAAGGTAGGGGATTAGCCAGAAGAGATAGCACCCACTATGTATATTTCTCAAAAAGGGAAAAGGCACCAAACACATGAACATGTAGAGGCTCTCACAATAACTGTCAGAATGAAGTGATTGCATCTGCTAGAGAATTCAAGGAGCTGTAGGGTGACTTCCAGAGGAGATGAAGAGTCTTGAGGTAACATCCAGTGATGATGAAGAGATTCAGTATTGACAGAGAAGATGAAGAGTCTCGACCTCCAAAGAGGCTAAGGAATCTGTCACACACCCACTATGACAACTAATTTTTTTTTTTTCTTTTCTTCGAGGGATAGAATCCCTGAATTCCTATGGGGCCTAGCGTAGACCATCCTTCCCTTATCCTCCTCCAAGTGACCGCAACCTGGCCTTAGCACAAGTGTCTTTCGCAACTTGCGAGTTGGAGAGTCAAGGCTATCAACTCCTTTTTCTCCAAACACCGATACCTGAAATGTGATACGGGTATGGCTCCCTCCTCACTAGTGCCTGCTACATATAACCATAGGCTAGGCTAAACACTAGTACTACTCACAACTCGCAACTTCACAAGTTGGAGTGTTGAGCCCTCGTGATCCTCCTTTGCAAATCCCTGAAATGTGAAAGGTCAACAATGGGTTGACTCTTTCCCAGGCAACATGTTTCCACCACCTGTCAACCACGCAGTCCCCACCTAACGGATGTGCCACATGCTCGCACAAGCCCTCGATGCTCGACACTTCATGACTTCTGCAGTTGAAAATAAATTATTTCAACCTTTGAACCCTGATACACAATACCACGCGGAGGTTCCGATCCAATGGTTCCTCTATGTCTTGGATCCAACGGTCTGGAACCTTTCACGATCTCGTGTATCACGAGTACTTAAAACCTTGCTCGTTTACTCCTTCGATTCGTGAGTAATCAAAACGCTGAGCTTTCTCCATGTGCCCTCCCTGATGGATGGCTACAATCAAATCGTGACTTCGCACATCGCTAGTTCGAATAGTATGTTCTTTGACCTTATTTCTCTACGAGTTAGAAAAATGTTGAGCTCTTGCCATGCATCCTCTACAATGGATGGCTTGGTTTCCTCTTCGAAGAGTTCAGGATTTCGTGACTCGCACATTGTAAGGTTCTTCCTTCAAACCCCTGACTCCCGAAACGCTGAAATCTCCCTCTAGACGATCGATGGTCCAGACCACCCTTGGGTCAACGGCCATGATCACGTCATTATTTCACGTATCGTGAGTTGGTCTAGTCTTTCCCTTTGACTACTCCCAATCGTGATTCAGTGAAATGTTGCCTGACTTCCACGCATCCCTCCTTTAGTTCTTCCATCGGTTGACACATGTCCAACTTGATATTTGATGGTCTAACTTCCCATCGGGATTCCATGTATCATGCATTCGAAGGGATCTCTACCTTTGTTTCCCCGAACATAAAAATCCTCCTTTGGGCACAAAGCGTTAAGGTTATCACTACTTCTGTAGATCTTATGGTTGTCCATCCTCATCTCTGCATTCCTCCAATATCGACCATTTTTCCTCTGGAGCCTTCGCTGCTACTAGTCCTTGAATAATTTCGGTCTCCAAAGGTTTTGAACCTTTGTCTCTTCCTCTGCAATCCACCTTGGTTTAAGAAACACTCTACAAGTGTTATCCCTTCTGAGCTTCATCATCTATGAAGGACTTAAGAGCCTTGCATTCTTCTTCTGGGCTTAACAAGCTTCATCCTCCAAGGGACTCAAAATGATTAGGAAGGTTTACATGTGTACATGAAACCGTGTTCACGGTTGACGAACACACAGTTCGTGACTCAGGCTTATGCCACCACAGGACACAAGTATTTATGAGTATAAAACATATCCTAACCATATGATTTCTTATTGGCCTAATTATACAACCAAGCAGTGATAAAAGGAATACAGTATATCCATTAAGAAGTCATGCACAATTCCTGCAACATACATAGTATAGCCAATTCATACATAGTTACAGATAAATTACACAAGGCAGGAGATCACTTATCTATTACAGGTTGTCGCCAACCAACTAACTGTGGGTGTTCATCCTTCCACCTGACCATAGGCACAGAGGCATTCATTCTTATCACTCTGGCCACCCCCATGCCAAGCCATGATATCACTAGGGAATTCTCACACTTCTCAAGGGTTGTTCCTCTATTTTCGCTTCTATTTGGGTCATGTTCTCTATAACTCAGAGCTTTCTCTCTCTCGGTTATGGCCTCGGTGAGGTTTCTCAGATTCTCCTCAGCATCAAGCTCATGGCCTTCAGTTATTGACTCACTAGAGAGCTCTGCGCATCTCCCTTGCAATATTATGCTCTCTTTTGTTCGGTGTATCCTCTCCCATGTGTATCCCTCTTACCTTGGAAGTTTTGCTAACCTATCCTATTCCTTCTATTAGAAGGAAGCTCAGGTTTGTAGGTCCCTGTGGTACTTCGGGCTGACAGCCCATGTTTCCATTCATGGGGGTGGTTGATAATTCAACCACCGGTCCTTTCTTCATTAACTAATTTCTCTCCTTGGGATCTGAAGGAGTTTTTCATCCTCATCAAGGAAAATTTGGGGTTATTTGTCATAATGAACCCTCTCTTATAGTTTTCACATTCTTCCTCTAGTAATATCATGGCCAGTACTTTCAAGGCTTCACCCCCAGAGTTAGTTATTGACAACCCAAACAATAATACATTTACATTGTCCTCATGCATTAGCATGGTAATTCCTATTTTATGATTAATTACAAATTGGGGGAAACAAGGTGTTACAATTTCCTCCCCCTTAAAGGAACACCGTCCTCAGTGTTCTTTCTCAAAAACACCTGTCATGCCTTTCTCATTCAGCCACTTCAGAAGTCTTGACCTTTGTCCTCAATCAAGACCTCTTTGAGGATCTTATTCTTCATCATCTACCTTCAATAATTCTTGGACAACAAGCACATTAATCACAATTTTGTGCGAAAACATCTTACTATTATTCAAAATTCAAAAGGAAAAATTCATAATCTTAGCACAATACTTATCTGTGTAGTTTGTGGATCTGTATCCACATGGTAATTTTGTTATCCATGCTCATCACTTCCCTTGACATACCCATTGGGTGCATGATTCCAATTCAATAGTTCACAAGAGCTATTATGATTTCATCTTCCTTTCCAAGGTTTTTCTTCACTGGAAACTACCCACTGTGTGCATGATCCCAATAGTTTACAAGAATTATTAAGGTCTCCTCTTCCTTGTGGTAAATCACCCTCCAGGCCCAAGCTCAGGCATCCCCTTCATTTCTATACAGTCCCTCAGGCGATCCATCTTGCCCTGCCAAGGTTTTCTCTCACAGAAAACTTTTAGAGACTGTATCGAGTCTTACAGTAAAGGCATCCCTCAGACTTGTTATGTCGAGGCATACCTCTGGCTTGTGTTACCTCAACACAATAATTTTCAAGTGATCATGGCTTATCACAGGGTTTTCATGGATCAGTAGTAGCCATGTTCATCATCTTCGACTTTGACAGCCCTCATCTGTCCTTTCTGGACATGTCTTTTCTTCTCACAGATTTTCTAATCTCACGATTTGTTTTCATATTTGTTCCGCACAGGAACCAGATTCATAATTATGGGACTTTCCTTCCCACAACGGTTTGGCCCAGCAGGCAATTGGCCTTCATTATGGGCTTACAATGTTTCCATATCCACGACCCCTTTGCTTCCTACACTTCCAACTTCAATCGGCCAAACAACTTGTTAGCTTTTCCATGCATATACATTTTATTGCACCTTTACAACATCGTCACAACAATTTCAGAATTGTGCATACTTAACAATTAAATTACTTTCTCAAAAAGGAAATGCCATTCCTTGTAGTTTGTCTCAGTAGGCAATCGGTCTTCCTTATGGACTTACAACACTACCATATCCAAGACCCTTTCCTCCCTGCAATTTCATTCTTTACACAGCCAAACAATTGTTATTTTTTCATGTACATTACCTTTTTCGAAAATCAAGTATACTAACAGTCCAGGTCATTTCATGTATTCAAGGACTCAAAGCAAAATGATACATCATCCCTTACCTATGCATAATTCCATCCTACCAAATTTTCAAAATGTGATTCGGATATCAATTGATTTTAATGAACGTGCCAACATTTGTGGCCACATTCATACCTAATGCACCCTTGCATTGATTTCAAGTTTGTCCCACTTTATGACAGGTTCTTGGCCATGGTGTGTTGGAACTTAACCAACCTCTACACCACATGGCCTATTAGTTTTCATTCATTCTTACAACAGGACCATGCTTCCTGCTATAGGCCGATCACAATCCCAAATTAGTACACATGAAACTTAAAAGTTTCGCATGAATGCACCCAAGCATTATGCCTTCATTAATAACTAGGGTGCCAACACTCATGGCCACCCAAATTTGGTTTTCTCTAACACCTATACAATGTGAGTAGAAATTTTGGAAGGTCCTCCTCCCTTAATGGGAAATCCATTGTCTGTCCTTTATGCAAATATGCATTTCCTTGAAGTAATTCCATGCAACGTGCTATTTATGAGCACTTTTGTTTCCAATCATTCCTTGATTGGTCCATGTGTTCATGAAATATTAGTTCATGAATTCTTTTGAGGGTTACAATCGGTCTTTACTACTAGAGGTTCACGCCTCCATCATTCAGGTTCTCCTTCCTGAATCATACCCTACTTGGGTATCCATGGCATACCACTGCCCTTTCAATTTTCATGCATAACATGAGACAATAAATAATTTCGGAAGGGGTTCTCATTTGAATCCTTTCATACCCTGAGCCACATAAGAATGAACATTTTTATACATGTTCTTGGCTGCTAGCACTCTCTTTCTGATCTCTACCTCATCAACAGTGCTTTAGCAGGATTTTCATAGTCCTGCCAACAATCTTTCAGCCATAACCTTCTCCTGATCATCCCCTACTTGAGGTTACCCGTCATTGGCAATTGTCTTACTCAATAGCCCCAATTCCTTTCTATACATAGCATGCATCATCATAGTCACGATTATATTAGTCATAATATTAAACCAAATGCATGTATCATAACATACAAATTCATAAACATCTTCAAAATGTCCTAGCATATCTTCATGCACTTCATCATATTATCTTCAAATGTTTCCACGAGTGCAACACAAACAAATTTCAATTGCATCTTCAGCAACACAATCCTTATCACTATGTGTCAAAACCTTTTTACTTTCATTGGCATACCATCTTTCTCATCCAAGAGAAAACATAATACTTAGTGAGGAAAGAATTGGGGACTCTCCCCTTCTTCCAACTCTTTCTACACCGCCAGGGTTAGAGTTCAGCCTAGTCGAGTTATCTCTAAGGCCTTATTGTATTTTCTTAATCATGGCTTCAACCAAGACTTATCAGTTAAACGTACTCATGTATTCATTTAATCATACTCGGGGATTTTACTTGCCTCTTACCAACTATACTGGTTTCCACAACTGCTCTTTTTTTTAGCAGCCCTGGGTTAGGCTCATCCTAACTCTTAGGATACTTTAGCATGCTTTAATAGAAAAATATTTTTCCCATAATGCATCATGAACATGTGCATCTTGCACACTACCATCTGGTTATCAGAATTGGTCAATATTCATTTATTAGTCTTCTTATTCATTACATGATATTTTTCAAAATGTAATCCAGGATTATGGTGTATATATATAAGCTTGTGGCTTATTGCTTAATTCTTAGCAGTCATTAAGGTTGTGACTTCATTTTCCTGACAGATTCTTCACACAGTTCCTCCACAAGGAAATCCTTCAGCATGCAACTTCCTTATTGCATATCCATCACTATTTTTGATGGCCTCAGCCTTGAGTTAGCTTTAGCTGTCTACCAAATATTCCCTTAAGGAATATAAACATGCATCTTTTTCATGTACCTAATTACGTATTATGTTTTTGTTAACTTACATCCATGATGTATTTAACCATATTCATAATCCTAAGCCTGCATGTAGTTGTCATAGGTATATTTCACAGCCCACGTACATATTTACTTTTAAGATCAGTCAACTCGGGATTGTTCACAATCCTTCTCATGTGATTCCCAAAGGCATAATCATTTGCCTCTTATTATGACAACATAACATCTTTTCTCATTTACCCTTCTATATAATTGTTATTGGATAAATCCGTAAGTGCGGACACAAACCGATCTCCCTAGATCCACTTGGATCTAGAACAAAACAGGACAGAATATATCGCTTTCCCTAGATCTAAACTATTTAACAAAATCGGAAGTGAGAATAAGAGACATACCTTATAATCGCTTCCTTAATCTTTGTTTCTCCTGCTTTTCTCCAGTTCTCTCATGCAGTCAAGATCAAAACAGCACAAACCAACCAAAGTTAAAGCAATCCTATATATTCAATAGCTAATCTATGCATATGATCAAGGAGTTATGCAATAAAGGAGATCTAACTTTATGGGAAAGAGACATATTACTGTATCATATTAATAGAAAGTGAAACTTACAACCTGAGCCTTGATGTCACAAGTCTCCTTTCGATGGCCCTTGGCTCTGACACACACACTTTCTCACTTGCATGAAGAAGATCAACTACTTTGAATGAACTTGTTGGGGTCTCCTAGCTACTGTAGCATCAGTCCTTCACACAATCATTCACTAATCCTCCAATACTTCTTTGCCTTTATGCATATTAACCCTCTTCCATGAGAATACATTCAATATATAGGAGAGAATGAATTGGTTACTTGGATAGGAATGATCCCAAAATATCAGGAAATCCAGTACTTAGATAACCATTCGAATGTCATCTCATCCTTCTAGAAGATTCCCTTCTAGAAGCTTCGAGAATTCATATTTTTCCCTTCTTTAGAAAGTGTTCACACCCTAGAAGTTATACACAGTGCGAACTTCTCACACCCTGGCTTAAAGCATCCTGCGATAATCATGCATTCTCGCAGGCAAATGTATTGGCAACCTGCGAACCTTCCTCAAAAATGATATTTCTGGAAAGAGAAGAAAGTAACTTTTCTCAGGAAAATGTTCTAATGAAGAGCCTGAGTACACCATCATCAATACATCATCATGACGACCAAAATTATGGGTAACAGAATGCCCCCCAAAGTGTGAGGTTAGAACCAGTGATAGCTGAAATACTTTGTAAGTTGCATGTGTGTGTCGGGAACCAGGAGCACACCTAATCAGAAACCTGCGAACAACCAAGCATCTGCAGAATATCATATATACCAATTCTGAGGTAGGCATTCCCATACTCAGATCATATACTGATGACATTA
This sequence comes from Picea glauca, assembly GCA_000966675.3. Lineage (NCBI taxonomy): Eukaryota > Viridiplantae > Streptophyta > Pinopsida > Pinales > Pinaceae > Picea > Picea glauca. The sequence goes on from JZKD02S1548326.1 coordinate 180,423, forward strand.
TAGACAATGGTCATGGCCACCAATCATACACTGTGGATCCATGCCGTCAAAATATAGCATAGTCACCGGAATACACTGTGGATCTATGCGAGAAATTTCAAATCAAGACGACATAGCCACGAAACATACACAGTGGATCTATGTGTCATAAATTATACATACTCTATCGCAACCTGGATCACAAAGATGATATCCAGGGTCTTCAATCTCATCGCCCAAAGTACGAATATAACCATGTGATTACATGTGTTGAAGTCGAACATGGTAGAAACCACTTGATTACCGGTCATTGATGAAACCGTTAACAAGTGCGAGGGAAATCACTATTGATGTCAATGATTCCCAAGGTACCATAATACAATCCATCGAGTGTGAATAAATGAGTTGATGTCGAACATCCGATGGAATCTTTTGATCAGGGGTCAATGATGTAAACCCACTGTCGAAAGCAAGGAAGCCTGCCATTAAGGCATGCAAGCTCCAAGGTACTAAATAATTTCTAATTCTTGATTCCGGATAATGAGCTGAAGTTGACGGAACAAAACTCGTCATAGGAGAGCCTTGATGTATCCCCCATCAATGACACAAAATAAGTAGCTGAGTTTGAAGGTGAAACAGAGAATTTTGCAAATTGGACCGGACACGGGGAAGGCCGACACGAAAAGAATGAACAACTGCAGATGGACTTCTCTTGAACATATGAACGACACGACCAATGATTTGGCAGCATTGACTCAAAGACGACACAGGGAATGACCTTGTAGCAAATCGAACGAGAGACAAATGGATTTCCCAAACCGACTTCAAATGATGAATAGGGGGTGTCATGTTCAAGAGCGACACTTACTGCCAATCAATACGAAGATGAAACATATCCCTTTCCCAAATTTTTCCCCACTATTTCTGGAAAGTACCTCTTTATTTTTACGCAAGCTTGAAGAGGATCACATATGTTTGTTGATATAAGCTCATCCTTCAGACGAGTCCCTCGGAGTATGTTTAATGAACCCTAAGAAGGAGTGGTTCGGTCCCATCACGGGTCTGTCAATGTTTGTTTAATGAGTCCAGAGATAGAAAACTCGAAGGTTTTTCAAGATTATAGTGTTTGGAAAAACACTTAAAAGAGAACTCTCTCAGTTCCTTTTTCGTAAGATAGTCTGGATAAGACCGAAAAAGAGATAAATTATCGCTCACCAGACACATATTTCAAATACTTTAGCAAGCGTGAAAATAGCAAGGTCGCTCGGTGATCTTTTCATGTTTAGAGAGTCGGAAAAGAGCTTAAAGAGGACTCTGGGGGGGTTCCATTTTCGTATAATCTTGTGAGCTCGAAAAAGTGATAAAAGTATGCTCGATCACGTTCTTATGTATTTACGAGCGTAAGAACGGACAAAAACGATGCTAGAGGTTTTATGTAAAAACCATAAAAAACAATCAAAAACATGCCATAACGAAGAAAAATATGTCCATACCCTTGTGTTTAATCATCAACGTCATCACACCTGCAAGTCATTACACTCATCTTGATATTAGGGATTAAGTTTAAGCAATAAATAAGCATAAAAAACCCAAAATGACATAGTAAAAAGTAAATTAAATGAGTAAATAGTCATTTTTACCATATCATTTCACATTTCCACAATTGAGCTCCAAAACCCCCCTTTTTACCCTCAAATTTTGGCGTTGATTTACGGGATCTATAGGAGACCATTCGACGAGCCATCTGCTGCATTAAGGTAAGCACTTCATTCTTGACATTTCCATGGTTTCCTTTTATCATTTCATTGGCTGAATTTTCATTTTTAAGATGTTTTGTTAAGCCCTACATGCCCATTGGCATTCTCGCAGGCAGCCCATATGGGGCCTGCGAGAATGATGCATTCTCGCAGGTAAGCCTTAATCCACCTGCGAGGTGTTCGCACTGTGTAAATAGGGCCCCTGCGAGAAGCGTAGAACTCAATTTTTTTTTAAATATTTAGCAAATGAAAAAGATCCAGCTCATGAATAAAATCATTAATCCTCCTTTTATGTTCCTTGTGCAGGTAAATAGCCATCAACATGGTGCTTGAGTGGTGTGAAAGAGAACATGAGGAGGATAATGAAAATGTCAAGAATCATCCTCCCACCATAGCTACATTGAGAGATTGTGGGCTCTTAAAATACTTCCGCATCCCGGGCATGAGGGCCCAAGTCAGATTACTAGAATACCTGGTCCGTATGTGGGACCCATATCAGCAGGTTTTCAGTGTAGGAGCTCATACTTTGTCCATAGACATTGAGGATATCTATTTTTTGACTGGATTGTCCCGACATAGATCCTATGTCAGTCTGACCGGTAGTAGGGGCGGCGGGCTGAAAATGAGTGAGTACTGCAATCAATACTGTGTACCTGAGGCTGAAAGGAAAAAAGGAAAAGTGGCTATCTGGGGGGTGCAAGACTTGACCCTTCGCACTATCCTTTTCACAATAGCTTGGATGGTCAGGAGTTCTGCTCCTCATATGGCATTACAGAGCTACTTCCAATACGCCATCGAGTGTACTGAGCCCCAAGTATTCAACTGGGAGGATGTTGTGTTGTGCAGTATAAAAAAACAATGAACCAAATGCAGGCGGGGTGAATTGAAACAATTTGGGTATGGGTCTTTACTAGTGTCCTTCTTCCTCAAGAAGGTCCTCGTGTTTAGACTACAGGTTGAGTGGCACTTACCGGGTCCCAGGGATCCAAGGATTTTGAGATGGTGTCGGCTCATGGCCCGGCACGTAGCAGGACCTATTGTCAAGTACGGCGATATTTTCTTCGACTGGATTCAAAACCAGATGTTGATGGTGGATGACTATGCATATAACGACTTGGATTTCCATGGAGATCCGGATTTAGCACTACCAAAAGGCACTCAGTGGGGTGACCTTGGTAAGAAGTACACGCATTTTCTCTTTTTAAATGTTTTTTGTTTTATATACTCATCCAAAGACTAATACAAAATCTTTTGTTGATCACACAGATGTTGGACCGTATAGACCTGCTGGCTCTTCTCCTATCCAGCGGAGAGGAGAGGTACCAGCAATACCACAGTATGCCGAAGATTATCAAACCATGGAACAAAATTTAGAGGGTCTTACTGTAGACATTCCAGACATGACTCTGGAAGAGGTTCCATGACGTGATCAGCGTCATACTATAGGGGTCTTAGCAGCTATGAGTCGACTGCTCCGTAGGGTTGCTAGGGCAGTCATGTGTTACCGTGAACGTCATCCATGACGTCACTTTGTAGAAGCTATAAGATTCAATTTTTTATATTTTGGTCTTCGGACAAAATTTTTGTAAAAAACAAACTCTTTTGATCGTTATATATACAGATGGATTCTACCGGTTTACTTTATATTGTGTGAATTTTAATGTGTTTGATTTATAAATGGTTCAAATGTCTGTCCAATACATAATTAGCCAATGTATCTATTAATGTATTAAGACATCTAGTAATATGTTGATATTCAATGTGATCAAAATAACGTTCCAAGAGGCGAATTCGCAAATACACCCGTAATAAAGTAGGACTTTGAATAGAGTAGATATTACTTAGCTGTAGTACTACCAGCTGCGAGTCAAGTCGCACAACCAAATTACGAATTCCAAGTGAGAGAGCATCAACCAATAATTCAATAACAGCTCTATACTCTGCAATGTTGTTGGTCACACGGCCGAGGCACACACCTCGTAAAGATATAAGTTCGTTTGTTGGGGCATAGATTGCCCATGCAGTGGATGCAAGGTTCCGATTACTACGGCTAGTGCCATCAGCGAAGCCAATATAGGATAGCGAAGTCTCCAACATCTGGCAATCAAACACAACATCACATAAGGGAAATGACCAAATAACGTCAAAAGCAAACTAAAGTAACACACACAAAGTATGATACATAAAATACAAGTACTTGTGCACAAATTACTTATGCATAGTACTTCTTCAAGTATAACCTATTCCTGGGTTCACTCAAAGGGATACCATCATAATCTACCAACTCATATGCTCCTTTTTCCAAAACTCGGCGAACAATATAAGGACCTCACCACATGGGTTCAAATTTTCCAACTCCTAAGACATCTCAATCCTGTTCATAGAGAACAACAATATCAACTTCAAAGAAAACACGAGGCTTGACATGCTTGTCATATTGTGCTTTAACACGTTTCTTCTGGGCTTCTATTACTAGAGTGGCGTCACGTCGAGTCTCGTCTAATCGCATTAGATACAATAGACGTTTTTCTTCACCAAAAGTGTTGGGTAAGATTTATACAGCTAGCTTCAGAGAAGGTATCTCGCATTCTATAGGAAGAATGGCTTCCATACCATAGACTAATCGAAAAGGCGTAAACCCAGTAGCAGATTTGACAGATGTCCGATATGCCCACAATGCGGAAAACAAAATTGTGTGCCAGCTTGTCTTATGAATTCCTATCATCCATCTAATCATAGTGATAAGAACTTTGTTTATTTCTTCGACCTGGCCATTATCTTGTAGATAATAGGGTGTTGAGTTATCATGACGAAGACCCAACTTTTCCGTAAGTTCAGACATCATAAAATTCCTAAAATGACTACCATGATCAGTAACAATAGCTTGAGGAACACCAAAATGAGCTATGATATGGTTAAAAAGAAATAACGTTGCAGTCTTTCCAGTATTATCGAATGTCGGCATCGTCTCAGCCCATTTTGTAAAGTAATCAACAGCTACAATGATGTAACCATGCCCCCCGGCCGAGTGAGGGTGACATGTCATGAAATCAATGCCCCATTTCGCAAAAGGAACAACTGAGACCATAGGATGAAGAGGAGCAGGATGTGACCGAATTTTCTAATTGTAGGTCTAGCAGGCATGGCATTTCTGAACGGTAGTAATGCAGTCGTTGAACAAGGAAGGCCAAAAATAACCTGCGCGTAAGATCTTCTGGGCAGTAGCATACCCAAACATATGAACACCACATGCTCTGGAATGGTAGTCATTCAGAGCTTTCTCGGCTTCATCAAATGTTAGACAATGACGAAAAACAGAATCAATTCCTCAACGGTAAAGAGTATCCCCGAGGATAATGTATTGACGTGCTTGATAACGGATGCGACGTCGTTCAGTACTAGGCAAAGTAGTCCGAAAAGTCTGGGTCTGGAGATATATAATGATATCCCCATACCAAATATCATTAGTACTAATTAGGAAAAGAGATTCATTGGGTAATGAATCTACTGCTACATTTTCCGTGGCAGAGTGAGGAAAATTGCATATCAACTCAGCAAAAACTAAGGATATCTTAGACATGGCCTGATCGAATTCCAAGTCAAATTCCTGGAGTATGACAATCCATTTGGAGAATTTGCCCCCTAGCAATTGATGTGTCAAAATGTGTTGCATAGGGTTGCAATGAGAAATCACTGTAGTTTTTCGTGAGAGGATATAATGCCGGAAGCGTTGAACGGCTTGAACGACAGCCAAGGCCAGTTTTTCAACATGTTGATATTTGATTTCAGTTGATGTGAGACTTCGACTCAAGTAATAAATAACATGTTCATCATGCGCATCATCCTCTTGGACGAGAACCATGCCAATGGTATACTCCGAGGCAACAAGATAAAGGAAATAATTGCGACGGTAATCAAGAGGAAAGAGAAGCGGAGCGTGCGTGGGGGACAACTTCAGAGCCTCAAAAGAATTGTTGGCAATGGTATCCCAAACAAACTCTGAATATTTCTTTAATAGCCGCATAAAACCACGAGTAATCTCGGCGTAATTAGGGATGAAACGACGAAGAAAGTCTGCTTTCCCCTGCAAACTTTGCAACTGGCGCAAGGTAGAAGGAGGAGGGAGATTAAGAATCACCTCAACCTTAATAGGATCCACCTGGATCCCTTGACATGAAACGATGAAACCTAGAAGACGGTCGGATTCTACGCAAAAAACGCATTTATGAGGATTTAAACGAATACGATAGAACTGACAATGAACGAAAATAGCTCAGAGGTGGTTAGGGTGATCAAATCTGCGCATAGAATGAGCTGGTAAATCGTCCAAATAGGGTTGAACGATATGCTTTATATCATGAAAAGCATATGACATAGCTCGTTGAAACGTCGCGCTAGCGTTCTTAAGACCGAAGGGAAGTTTTCTATAGGCAAAAGTACCCCAAGGACATATAAAAGAAGTTTTGTGTTGGTCCTCGGGAGCGATGTTAATTTGATTATAGCCGAAGAAACCATCCATAAGAGAGAATATTTCACTTCTGGCACAGTCATCAACAATCTAGTCGACGAAAGGGGTTGGAAAGTTGTCTTTTGGACAAGCTTTGTTAATATCCTTATAATCAGCACATACACGAATACTGACCCCTTTCTTATCAATTGGAACAGGGTTGGAAACCCATTATGTCAGAGCCACGGGATAAATAAATCCGGCCTTCAAAAGTTTTTCAACTTCGAGTTTGATGGTCGCTGCTTTACGCAGGTGGACTGGATGAAGGCGCTGTTGGACAGGTTTAGCTCCAAGTTATGTCTTTATCTCATCTACAACAATAGCAGGGTCGATACCTGGCATCTCTTCGTAACTCCAAGCGAAGATGTCACAAAATTATTTAAACAGAGATGTATAGGTGACGATTTCATCGAGAGAACACGAAGCTCCAATATGAATATTTTCGATTATCCCAAGTTTAATAGATATGTCAACGGGAATCATGGGCGAGATGTTACTTAAGTTCCCTTCAGCAAACACATCATGTGAAGCCGCGGGAACCGTTGAAATAACAACAACGGTCAATGGAGTCGAAATCCATTGGTAGTTCTCAAGAGTATGTTGCTCCAGAAAAAGTATGGAACGATGATGTCCATCATTCCAAGGGGTGTCCTCCATGAGGGACATTATCATCTTGTTAGTGGGAAAAATAACACGAAAAGGATCGGGAGACAACTCATCAAGAGAAGAGATAGAAGTTGTTGTCGATTGAATGGCTTGATAAGTAGACTCAACTGGACTTAACGGCATGACGTCACCAAAACAAAGATGATCTCCAGGTTCAGGGACAATCCAAGGGTCATGTGACGCAGGAAGCACGGTAGAGATCATGTTGATAGAAGCAACTGACGGGTGTGGAATATCGGGCGGTGGAATGGGAAAATTACCCATTAACGAAGAGTCTTTTAAAAGGCCTACACTGACATTCTCATAACCCGGTGGGGTTTTAGCAATAAACGACACGTTGCTAGTACGAGTATCAGAATTGAAGAAGGTGAGTTGGTCAACGGTAACAAATTTTCCTTGATGAGTAAAACGTACTACACGGAAAATTCTTGACACAATGTCACACATGGAATCGATCCAGCTGTGGCCAAGCAAAAGATTATAATCAAGTGGAGCGTCAAAGACTTCCACTTCAATTTTCACTGTCTTACCTTCTAGTATGATAGGCAACGAAGGAAGAACACCGTAAGGCTTAAAACCAGAGCCATTGAAGGATTTCAGAGTGTTTTGTGATTCATTCAAGGGAGGAGAGCCAATGACTTTCCAACAAGCAAAATACATTACACACGTTCAGGCACCCTCGTCGATAACTGTTCGAAAAATGTTCTTATCAGCAACAACAACTTGTATCTAGAACGCGAGTTGCGAGGGTAATCATGGAATATGATCATCCAAGTCAAAGACGATTAAATTCGCATCTGTCGGGTCAATTCCACCTATAGATTTCAACAGGGCCTTCCGCTGTGCAGGACAAGACTGAAGGACTTCAAGGGCTGACATCGTTGAAGGTGCTTGGGCCAGATCTTCCACAATATTGTAGTTCTGGGTTGCACGAGCATGAGGATTGAAAGTTGATTTCTTAACGACACCTTTTGGGGGTGGTCGCAGAACTGTATCAAGGCTCGGTCATTCGAGATGAAGAGGATCATTTGTAGGCAGAGTCGTGGGAGAGGGTTGTACCAAAGGGGGAGGTAAATCGGCATCCTTCTCCTTAGATGGAGTATAATCTTTGGCTCTATTCATGAGTGCAACGTTATTTGGCTTAGAATCACCAGTACACATCAAAACATATGATGTGGTAGAAGAGGAAGGTTGGTCTTGAATGACCAACTGAGCCTGTTTTTGAGATGGGAAAGGTTGGGACAAGACAGCCAGTGTAGATGGTTTGGGTGCTCCTTGAAGGAACTTCATGACCTCGGCACGTCGTGGACAATCCTTCGTGTAGTGATCGTCACCACAGATAAGGCAAGGGTAGCGGGGTTTGCGCTTATCCCGATCTTCAACAGGAGTGGTTTTAGTTTTCTCTTCTTGATTATTATTTTTTCCCTCCTTACTCTTGCCTCTCCCCTTTTTAGATTTGTTTTTACCGGCTGGGGTAGTTTGGACGGCATTGACCTCAGAAGTTTTACCGGTGGGAGCGGTAGGAGATGGAGCATTTTGTGCATTAGAAGAAGCATATTTAGGGGTTGTGCTTGAAACAGAATGTGAATGGGCTTGAGTAGTACCAATCACACCATCAGCTGCATGCGAGGCAGCTGGAGTAGTTGAAGTGCTGGAAGCACCGGGACGAGGTAACTCAGGTAACAAATCATAAAGGGTTCCCATTTGCGAATAAACGAGATCAAGATACTGAGCACGACTTATAGCTTTCTCCTTTGTGACAACACCACCCATGGTAATGTCTTTACCGATTTTTTTCACAAATGACTTGGTAAACCATTCGGCCAGTAACTGATCGGGGAGTTCAAGTTTAATGAGACGTCGTCTCCTTCACCACTCATGAATATGATCTGATATATGAGTGCCTTTACTTTGTTTGAAGGAAGTCAAAATCTTAGTCCCGGTATCATAACGGATCAGTAATTGGTAATGCGTAAGGAAAGCCATAGCTAGGGTGTTGAAATCAGAGAAGAAACCTCGCGGTAATTCAATGTACCATTTCACAGCAGAACCGGTAAGGGTTCATTGAAAAAGACGTAAACGGATGGAGTCATCCATCAACGAGTTGGATGAACACCATAAGTGAAAATTCATAACGTGATTATTTGGGTCCTCTCCCGCTTTGCCGTCGAATTTAGGAATGTCCGATGGGAGCTTGGATGGAATAACTGGCCATTGGGGAGAGTGACGAATAGGATCGTTTAAAATCTTAGACAAATCCGGCAAATCCAAAGTAGCAAGAAATGGTAATTGTTGATTCACCTGTGGGTACTGGTGACTTTGGGGAGGAAGCCCTATTAGTAAACCAGTAGGACCATAAGCTGATTTGGTGGTGGTTGGATAGGATAGTAACCCCAAGGATTGTAACCTGGAGCGGGGACATTAGTTTGGGCATGCATACCCCAAATAGGATTGGGTAAACCTGGAAATGGTTGGCCTATAGTAGGGACAGGCAATTGTTGCCCCCCAGTCGTTTGAGGAGGATTTTGTAATATCCGATTCCAATACTGGGCCAAAGGATCAGGTATATTTTGTCCTAAAGGTGAGGTTGGTCTCCCTATCCCAGGTGGTGTCCCAACCGGAAGTTGTGTTCCAATCGGAAGGTGTGTTCCAATTGGAGGTTGTGTCGTAATGGGAACGTGTTTGGGAAAGGTAAAAGGAATAGTACCTCCTTGTCCACCAACAGGAATCTACACGTTTGGTGTAAAGGATGGGATAGTGCCACTAGGATTAGGATTGCCAGCAGAAAACAAGAAAGGTTGTCCAGAAGGAAATTGAGGGAGTGTCATAATAGAACCAGGATTAGGGTGTCCAGGAGAAGAAGGACCACCAGGAGAACTGGATGGGGTTTGTGGAGGAGTTGGATTCAATGCATGATATCTGGGAGGCAATGTCGGAATGACATTAGGTGTTTGTTGCGTGTTTATAGGAGCAAGACCAGCCGTAGTGAAACCGGTTGGGACACTCGTAGTATTCAGAAGATTCGCCATTTCAGTGGACAGTAAAGTGATAAGTGGTAGTCAACGGAACAATCTCTGCCTCAGAAACCTCAGGTGGAGTGAGTCCGAAGACCATAAGTGGATCAAGACCAAACAGAGCTCGGGGATTAAAACGTGTAGACCAAAAAGGATCTTGCCCTTCTGTGCTCGGAAAAGGTCCAATGGTTGATCAAAAATATGTCACAACTAATTCTTCAGAAGAAGTCATTTGTCTATTTGGTTGCTCAAAACGAGCGTGAATTCGAAAGTCCTTTGGATTATTGGTAATTCGAAAATTCTCTAGAGAATCAGTTCTTTCCACTTGTGGCATGGTAGGGTTTTGGACTTCACTTGGCTGAGAAAATCCCTCTGGTGCATCTGTAGACAAGGGTTGAGTGCCTTCAGAATGTTCTAGAGACAAACCTTGCATTCTACGTGAACGTCGTGGTAGATCTATTGTGAACAAGTGACAAACTTCACGAAGAAAATCCTATGGTCAACTTCAAGAAATAAACAACACGCGCTAGGAAACAAAAATCTAAGAATCCATCACCAAGCAAACGAGACCTTCTAATTTCGAAGCCACTAGTTGGTGAGGAAATCCAACGTCGCAACAACGAGACGAGAAGGGGCGGGGCTAGGGTGGAAAAGTTACACTGACGACCTTCTTAACGGACTTACACCCTGGTGCAAGCTCCCACACATAATCATGGGTATACCCTCCAAGGAGCCC
>JZKD02S1548326.1:191131-249732 GCA_000966675.3 Picea glauca
GAGCCCGAGTGAGTTTGGTCAACGTCAATTCCAGGTACCGTGAAGACTTTCCCCTCCACAGTCACCTTGGGTAAGAACCTAGAGAGACAGGCCACTAAGGTCACCACAAACAACAGTAATGCCTGGGGAAATAGTCGACAGTCTGATCCACATGCAAGGGCAGGGTATCGAGCCCGAAATCAACTCAAAAGGATTCCACTCATCATTGTGGGTATACCTCATGAGTGACCCCCATAATACGTGCAATCTCTACACTGATACTAACAAAGCAGGGTGAGTAACTCTGTCAATACCAATGCGACCTAGTGCTTGACCCTTGTGTGAGAAGGGCTTCCCAGGACAAGATGTTGCAAATGGAATTTAACACTCCCTAACACAAGATGCTATTGTGTGTTTTGTGCTTTTGGAGAGTGTATCTCTCTTCCTACTCCAAAGGGCTAGCCTAGATAAATGTTGGTGTAAAAGATCCCTATAAAAGAGTTACTAGATAAATTTTATGATTACGCAGTGTTATTAAAGGTTGTTTTTTACTCAAAGGTAACGGAAGTGAAACTTATTTTGTATGACTCTGACCCAACAATGTAAGGATGAGAATGAAGTATTGCACTTTTCGTTCAATGAATCCTATGTATGGGAGAGAGAGAATGTGTTTCAAATCAACCTTGTACTACAATGCACAATTTCCTTTCAAATGTCAATGCAAACAATCACTTAATAAATGACTATTATGTCTTTTTCAAAGTTTCAACAATCTCTAAAATTTGATTTTCAATGTTTTGTAAATGAAAAAAACAATTTGATGAAAGAAAAACTTGTGTTCACTTTTCAAAAAGAACTCTCACTATACCAATGAGAGAGTAGAAAATCAATTCAATGAACAAGAAAATAACCCAATCTACTCTTCCAATGAAAGAAAAAATACAAAGAAAACCAATTAAGTTTCTTCAAATGCAAAAGGAAATGATTTGTCAAACCATGAGAAAATGAGAAAAACCAAGCAAACTTAACTTTCAAACCAATCACTGGTTCTTAACTAATCAGACACACTCAGCTTCTGAAGTCAGAGAGAATGATTTTGCCAAGAAAAGTCAAGAAATGAAAGTCAATCCAGAAAAGACAAGAAAATCCTTGAAACCCTAAGACTGTTCAAGCATGCAAACAAAAGCAAGAAATATATCAATCATTGATTCAGGAAACTCATAAAACATATTCTAACTGATCTGGGCAGTCAGAAAGATCAAAACTCAAAATCAAATTTTTGAAAAATGATGTTCGCAGGCAAACAATGTAACACAGTGCGAGAATCATTGATTCTCGCAGGAAACCTTTGAGCAAGGTGTGAGGACCTCGCACTGAAACATATGGGTAGGGTGCAAACCCTACCAGTTCTCACAGGCTGCAATGAGGTGCAGTGCGAGAATCCATGAACTTAATCAAAAATTTGAAAAATGAAGTAAAATGTAAACAAGCTTCTAGACCCAGAAGGTCTATCAGGATATCCTGAAGACTCAGAGACTGATAGGAAAGGAGAAATATGAAATCAGAGCAAATGGCCACAGAAAAACACAAGAATCCACAAAGAAAATGGGATAGTTCCCCAGCAGAGTGGCCAATTTTGTTATTGGATAAATCCGTAAGTGCGGACACAAACCGTTCTCCCTAGATCCACCTGGATCTAGAGCAAAACATGACAGAATATATCGCTTTCCCTAGATCTAAACTATTGAACTAAATTGGAAGTGAGAATAAGAGACATACCTTATAATCACTTCCTTAATCTTTGTTTCTCCTGCTTCGCTCCAGCGCTCTCGTGCAGTCAAGATCAAAACAGCACAAACCAACCAAACTGAAAGCAATCCTATATATTCAATAGCTAATCTATGCATATGATCAAGGAGTTATGAAATAAAGTAGATCTAACTTAATGGGAAAGAGACATATTATTGTATCATATTAATATAAAGTGAAACTTACAACCTGAGCCTTAATGTCACAAGTCTCTTTTCGATGGCCCTTGGCTCTGACACACACACTTGCTCACTTGCATGAAGAAGATCAACTACTTTGAATGAACTTGCTGGAGTCTCCTAGCTATTGTAGCATCAGTCCTTCACAAAATCATTCACTAATCCTCCAATACTTCTTTTCCTCTATGCATCTTAACCCTCTTCCATGAGAATCCATTCAATATATAAGAGAGAATGAATTGGTTACTTGGATAGGAATGATCCCAAAATATCAGGAAATCCAGTACTTAGATAACCATTCGAATGCCATCTCATCCTTCTAGAAAATTCCCTTCTAGAAGCTTTGAGAATTCATCTTTTTCCCTTCTTTAGAAAGTGTTCGCACCCTAGCAGTTATACACAGTGCAAACTTCTTGCACCCTGGCTTAAAGCAGCCTGCAAGAATCATGCATTCTCGCAGGCAAATGTATTGGCAGCCTGCGAACCTTCCTCAAAAATGATATTTTTGGAAAGAGAAGAAAGTAACTTTTCTCAGGAAAATGTTCTAATGAAGAGCCTGAGTACACCATCATCAATACATCATCATGACGACCAAAATTATGGGTAACACTAATCATATTAGTATTCCATGAGAAAAGGGAATACAGTCCCCTCAAGCTATTACTTGGAACAGAACTTTCGTGACTCTTCAGAATGGGGCCAGCCATGTGTCCATAGTATTTGTTTGATCTGGACAAGAGTGATTCTTACTTTATATTTCCCTCATTTAGGCATTCACCTCGTGTCTTTAGTATACATATATTCTTACATTATACATGTGCTTGTACATGTAATATCATTCATACCTAACTTGTATTAAATCAAGCTTTATATCAAGAAGCTTCATAATGCATTAAACTCAAGCACTCAAGCATAATTAAATACAACTAAGTATTCATCATGTGAACTTATCACTGGTGCCTTTTCCATGTCATTCACACACCCGGACATATAAGGCCTCTATATCCTTTTCCCAAGGATCTTCAAATCATCCTTATGACAAGCCTCATAGGAACACTCAAAATTGAGTTTCCCTTTCAGTTGAGATCTTGCAATCATTCACACGACATTCACATGGATGTTGAATCAAACATAGTCATAACTATGTTCCCTTTTGATATGATAACAACTAGCGAGAAGATTCTTGCCTCAACTTCCATGGAACACTTCCTAACTTATAAATGCATTATGGGCAATTATAACCATGCCTCAGGTAACAGGATCAACCAAACTAGCCTCCAGTTACATCTGTATGGCTACCATCCACCACTGAATGTCAATCTAACCCATTGGGATTGTAGAAGTTCCCCCACTCTTCCTTTACCACATTCAAGATCAACATTTAGTCAACCATTTTATCTTAACTTTAACAATATTGTCTAATACCATTTGGACTACTTACTAAGTATCCTAGTTCAAAAGTCCAGAGTATCTTTAGGTCAAAACCAGTCTTGACCATTACGTCTAGAATTCTTCCTTATGTTCAACACAGCCAGGGACTGAGGCCATTCTCCTCTTCCCACAATAATTATGGCAGATCATTTTCCTATCCACCAAGAAAGGGAGGTTGTTGTGATTTTTCACTCAATCACTCTATATTTCTACAGCTTCGTTTATCAGCTTGATTAGAAAACTCTACCCAGCAATTCCAGTACCCAGAAACAAGGTTCATTTCTCAATTCCCTTGAAACCTGAGAGTTGCGCATGCTCTCCCTTTTCAGAGAATGGTCACCAAAATCATTCCCCTGATCGTGAGGAGTTATATATACTATGAGTTTAATATAATTTAGTAACTATAATTTTCTAAGAATCTTTCCAGTCCTTACCAGATTTCCTAAATCATAAAGCAATTCTTCATGAGGATCTTAATCCTTACATAACCAACCATCTCAATTGCAAGCGACTCTACCTACTTAGTAGGTAGACATTGTCAAACTATAACAGAACAACTCAGTTCATGTCCCTTGTCTGGCTTGTGCAGCCTCATAACACAATTTCTTCCACCTCTATCATTCACATTCAGGTCTTATCAGTAATATTGATCAACCCGTCCCTACCCCTATAAGAGTAGTTATCACTTTGTCAAAGGGACAATATAATTCCTTTATTGGGATTCCATAATAACTCCCAACTACAGTTACATTCTGTAGTCCTTCTCCTTAAAGAGTAATGCAGATAACAATACCTCTTTATGCGACTCATGCATGAGCCCAAGCAGGCCAAGTGTTGTAACCATGCTCTGATGCCAATTTGTCACACACCCACTACGAAAACTAATTTATTTATTTATTTTATTTTCTTCGAGGGACAGAATCCATGAATTCCTACGGGGCCTAGCATAGACCATCCTTCCCTTATCCTCCTCCAAGTGACCACAACCTAGCCTTAGTGCAAGTGCCTTTCACATCGCAAGTTGGAGAGTCAAGGCTCTCAACTCCTATTTCTCCAAATGTCGATACCCGAAATGCGATATGGGTATGGCTCCCTCCTCACTAGCGCCTGCTACATATAACCATAGGCTAGGCTAAACACTAGTACTACTTGCAACTCCCGACTTCGCAAGTTGGAGTGTTGAGGCCTCATGCTCCTCCTTTGTGAATCCCCAAAACACAAAAGGTCAACAATGGGTTGACTCTTTCCCAGGCGACATGTGCCCACCACCTGTCAACCATGCGGTCCCCACCTAACAGATATTCCATGTTCTCGCATGAGATCTCGATGCTTAGCACTTCGCGACTTCTACAGTCAAAAATAAATTCTTTCGACCTTTGAACCCCCAATACGCGATACCACGCGGAGGTTCTGATCCAACGGTTCTCCCGTGGCTTGGATCCAATGGTCTAGATCCTTTCACGATCTCACGTATCCCGAGTCCTTAAAACCTTTCCCGTTGACTCCTTTGAGTCACGAGTAAGCGAAACGCTGAGCTTTCACCACATTCCCTCCTTGATGGACGACTACGATCAAATCATGACTTTGCACATCGCTAGTTCGAACAGTATGTTCTTTGACCTTCTTTCTCTACGAGTCAGCGAAATGCTGAGCTCTCGCCATGCATCCTCTATAATGGATAGCTTGATTTCCTCTTCGAAGAGTTCGGGATTTCATGACTCACATGTTTTAAGGTTCTTCCTTCAAACCCTTGACTCCCGAAATGTCGAAATCTCCCTCTAGACGATCGACGGTCCAGACCACTTCTGGGTCAACGGCCACGATCACGTCGTTATTTTGTGTATCATGATTTGGTGTAGTCTTTCCCTTTGACCACTCCCAATCGCGAGTCAGCGAAATGCTACTCGACTGCCATGCATCCCTCCTTTAGTTCTTCCATTGGTCAACACGTGTCCAACTTGAAATCTGATGGTCTAACTTCTTGTCGGGATTTTGTGTATCACGCATTCAAAGGGATCTCTACCTCTATTTCCCCAAACATTGAAATCCTCCTTTGGGCACGAAGCATTAAGGTTATCGCTATTTCTATAGATCTGACAGTTGTCCATCCTCGTCTCTGCGTTCCTCCAATATCGACCGTTTTTCCTCTGGAGCCTTCATTGTTTCCAGTCCTTGAATATTTTTGGTCTCCAAAGGTTTCAAACCTTTGTCCCTTCCTCTGCAATCCACCTTGTTTTAAGGAACACTCTGCAAGTGTTATCCCTCCTGATCTTCGTCAGCTATGAAGGACTTAAGAGCCTTGCGCTCTTCTTCTAGGCTTAACAGGCTTCATCTTCCAAGGGACTCAAAATGATTAGGAAGGTTTACATGCGTACATGAAATTGTGCTCACGGTCGACGAACACACAGTTCGTGACTTAGGCTTATGCCACCACAAGACACAAGTATTTACGAGTATAAAACATATCCTAACCATATGATTTCTTACTTTCCTAATTATACAACCAAGCAGTGATAAAAGAAATACAGTATATCCATTAAGAATTCATGCACAATTCCTTCAACATACACAGTATAGCCAATTCATACACAGTTACAGATAAATTACACAAGGAAAAAGATCACTTATCTATTACAGTTTTCCACCAATCAACTAACTGTGGGTGTTCATCCTTCCACCCGACCATAGGAACATAGGCATTCATTCTTAGCATTATGTCCACCCCCGTTCCAAGCCATGATATCACTAGGGAATTCTCACACTTCTCGAGGGTTCTTCCTCCATTTTCTCTTCTGTTTGGGTCATGTTCTCTGTAACTCAGAGCTTTCTTAGAGATTTCTCAAATGCTCCTTGGCATCAATCTCACGGCCTTTAGTTTGTGACTCGTTGGAGAGCTATGCGCATCTCCCTTGCGATCTTATGATCTCTTTTGTCCAGTGTCTCCTCTCCTGTGCGTATCCCTCTTACCTTGGAAGGTTTTCCAACCTATCATATTCCTTATGTCAGAAGGAATCTCAGGTTTGCAGGTCCTTGTGGTACTTTGGGTTGATAGCCCATGCTTCCATTCATGGGGGTGGTTGATAATTCAACCACCGGTCCTTTCTTCATTAACGGATTTCTCTCCTTAGGATCCGAAGGAGGTTGTCATCCTCATCAAGTGAAATTTGGGGTTATTTTTCATAATGAACCCTCTCTTATAGTTTTCACATTCTTCCTCTAGTGATATCATGGCCAGTAGTTTCAAGGCTTCACCCCCACATTCAGTTATTGGCAACTCAAACAATAATACATTTACATCGTCCTCATGCATTAGCATGGTAATTCCTATTTTATGATTAATTACAAATTGGGGGAAACAGAGTGTTACATAATCTCAGCATAATGGCCACTGATGATGAACTCATAGGCAATAGAACTGCCAGAGAAGATGAAGAGTTTCCATGATGATCATTATATGACTTGATGTGAGAGAGGCATGCATAATTATGAGGGTATGCGATTCTATTGTGGAGCTATGTGAGAGAAAGGAGAAGTTACTGTGAAAACATTGTGGGGTAGAATAGAGTCACTGTAAAGAGCATGCATAGACATTGCACATGAGAAGGTAGAAGGTGCATAGAGAGGATAAAAACGCAGAACAAAGAAGAGATATAGGCTGTTGTTGAGTGTGATTCATGCGAGTAAAAATAGGCTATGTGTAGCAGCTGAAATGCACAGAAGGGGGATAACACATGGTATGGATAAGGAGAACAGAGAATAAACGGAAAAAGAACAAAAAGTGCAATAGATGCAAGCAGAAAGACATTGATGTAGGTAGAGAAGAGAAGTGTAGCAGAATAGTGATGTGACTGGTAGGCCATTGATAAATCCTATATCACTGTAATAACTTTAGAGAAGAAAATATTTATAATCAGGGTGGTAGGGAGGTTCTAGGGAGGACTGTTGTCCTCAAAGTTTCAAGTGGGTTCTTGAATATAGGGTGTTGTAGCTTCCATCTGGTTGCATCCAGAAAAACCATGGTGGTAGGGTGGTGCAAGGGAGAACTATTGTTCTCCGTTATACAGGTTGGTGCATGTGTGACTGGAAGTTGGTGCTTCCATCCAGTTGGTACTGGAACACTCAGGGAGTTGGTGCTTCCTTCTAGTGGGTTATAGAGAAACCAGAGAGTTGGTGCTCTCGGCAAGTTGCAGCTTGAAAGACAGAGGTAGTAGCCTCACAATGAGTTGGAGCTCATAATTATGATAATGTACAAAATGTAAAGATTACTTATCATATGAAGAAGAAGAGGTTTTTACCCTTTATGGGTTTCCTCAGGAAATATCTGTCTTTCTATATTTCATGTGTGTGATTGATGTTTAACATTCTATTGCTTATTTCCTAGCATCATGGTGATTGTCATTATGTGTTCAGTAAAGAGTTTAAAATGAGAAAAATTGTTTAAGAATAGCAACAATTGATTCACCCCCCCCTCTCAGTTGTCCAAGACTGAGTACTCTTGAAATGAGTAACGCACCCCAGCAAGTGGAAGAACATTTACTCCCTGAAATACATTATGCTCTTCCCCGTGAGGAGTTAAACTAGTTCAGAAGAATCACAAGAGCTTATGCCTGACAAATCAGAGAACTACCCTTAGATTCATTACTTCCTCGAAGAAAAAAAGTAAGCAAACCAGTGATCGACACCCCCGACCAGGTTTTTGTTCACATAGTAGAAGACCTGACAGAGTTTTCCCTCACAAAAATCGAACATCCTCTTAACCTAATCCCTGAAACACCAACCGATAAATTCTCCGAGCTCGACAATTTTTCTGACGAGGAAGGGTTTAACTTAGAACACTCAGTTTCGGAGTCAGACGACATGGAAGATAACAATGAGCATAATGAAGAAAGGGGAAACCAACCTTATAATAGTCAATCGTGGTTGGCCAGAGATTCTCTGGAAATCCCTGGATGAATACATAACCTTCCCCGACACCCAGAAAATTTACTCACTAAATTTGACCCTGAAACCTCAGGATTACTTGAAGACCATATCAAAAAATTCATACTAGCTATTAGATTGGTGAATGTCCAACATGAAGACGTAGTATGCAGGATTTTCCTCTATAATTTTTATAATTCGGCCTCCACATGGTATTTTGACTTACATGTAGGGTCCATAACTAGTTGGATGAAGTTTCAAAGGGATTTTCTAGATAAATTTGCAGAAGAAACCACTATAAGAGATTTTATGGCCGAGTTGTTCATCGCCACCATGAGTTCAAAGGAGAAGCTTAGATACTTTAATCAATGATTCACCACTATATTGAACAAATTTCAACCTGAATCTAAACCCACTCAAGAGTTAATCGAAGTATATGCTAATGCTCTCCCAGCTTCCATTTCCATGTTTGTGAAGAGGGCTTCCAAAATAAACTTAGCTGAGAATTTTTGAGGAAGCTAAAACAATAGAATTCCAAATGAAGGGATGTAAAGAAGGCCGGGTCTCATTAATTAATAAGGAAGTTCAACCTCCACCTAGGAGAGGACTCTTTTTGACCATATCCCCAAGGAAACAAATAGAAGTAGGTCTCGAAAAAGGAAGTGGAGATATAGAATACCTACAAATAATGGTAAAGAAGTTTTCAAATGAAATCATAGACATGAAAAGAAGTGCAGGAGAAGGAAACTAAGGCCAGATGCCCTATAAACCCTTTTTAAAAATAAATCCACCATTCAAGACAATTGAACCTCCCCCAACCAAATTAAACATTGATCTGGGAAACATAGCATCTGACTCTTTTTGTACCTATCGCCAAGAGAAACATTCTAAAATAGACTGCCTGCAATGGGTGCATGCCATGAATTTGATGGCCAACCAGTTTCTAAACAAGATTTCCCTTACCGAATAATCAAGCGACTTAGTTATGAATATTGTTTATTAGGAATAATTTGATCCACCAAAAGAAACAACCATGTTGATATGGGACCCTGATCTACCAATGCCCTCCGATGATCTATTTGAGGTTCAAGAACCACACAATGAGGTCTTGGCTATGAAAACACGAAGTATGGGTCATCCTGTCTCAAATGACCTTACTACTGCCTAGACTTCGAGAGGGAAACCAAGGTTTGATCAACCTAAAGAACCTTTTATCTCTCAAATAAATCCTATAAACATACATACACGGGAATCACCCAAGTTAGACTACAACATAGTACAAGATTTGAAAAAATTGAAGGCAAATATATATGACATGGACATATGTAGAATCCCCCAACAAAAGGAATTTTTGTTACAAGCTTTGAAGTCAGTAGAAACTCCTATAAAAATCACTAACTAAGGAGAAAATCCATCCCTCATAGATCTGAGAAGTAAGCCAGTTGTGAACGCTTGCTCTGAAGATAAAAAAAGAAAGCCTTTTGTCCCACCATTCCTTTTGACATTTGAAGTCTTCAACAGAAACCTCCATAATTTTTTGGTTGACTCAAGGACATCCTCTAATGTTATTCCACTATATATATGCAAGAAATTAAACACAATCCCTCTCAAAAGTGATAAACATGTAATACAACTAGACAGAACCCACATGAAATTTATGTGAGAACTCAAGGATGCAATGATTAGGATGGTGACACACCCAAAAAAAATTCAAGTGATTAACATCATTGTAGTAGATATCTAAGAAGCCTATGGATCGCTACTTAGTCCAGATTGGTCTGAGAAGTTAAACAAATACTTTAGTACATATTGGGCTCACCTTTGGTTGCCATTAAAGGGACACACGAATATGATCAGGATCGATAGGGAAAGATATCTAAAACATACTGTCATGGACCTAGAAACCCTCAACGAACCCTCTTCGACAGATTTCCCCGTGCTAGGAAATTATTCCTGTGACTCTGATTTCGGGAATTTCTCCCCCCTCTCATATGATGTTCCTCTTACTCAAAACTCTGAAATGACTTTTCAAAAAAATTGCCGATGATGGTGGAGAAAACCCTCTTTTGTCAGGAACCTATGTTAAAAACCATGTAACGGATAGGAGGAAAGGAGGAAAGTGGTAGGAAAAAAGAAAATGATGGTTTTCTCTCACAAATTTGGACCTTATACTTTGATGGATCGAAATCACAAGAAGGGTCGGGGGCAGGGTGTATCCTCATTGATCTGAAAGGTAAATGAAATTTCCTGTCCTGCAGACTAGAATTTGAATGCATAAACAACACCATCGAGTATGAAGCTCTAGTAAAAGGGATAAAGAAATACATAGACTTAAACGTTAAAGAACTAAAGGTTTTCATAGATTCCATAATCATTGTTAGACAAGTAAGGAACACTATACACTGCAACTCTCCCCACCTAAGGAATTATCAACAGGAACTGCACAGACTAATAGAACATTTTGAAGCCTTCAACATTACAGTGATCCCCAGAATGAAGAACACACTAGTTGATTCCCTGGCCACTGTTGCCTCAAGGTTATCCCCTTTAGAAGACTATGAAGCCTCCTGGTTCACTATGGATCTACTCTATAAACCGTCGGTGCCCAACAATATTTCTAATTCGAATTTCTTTGAAGGAGATGAACAGATCATAAAAATTTTAACATATCGAGATAATTTTAAAGATCTGGCTATTGGCGATGAAGTATTTTAGGATAAATTAGTAGAAACTGACCCCCATGTACAAAAACCTGAAATAGATCAATCGAATAACAAACCAAGGTCTCACATGATACTGAAAGGAGTAGTCAATTTAGAAAACCTTTTTGACTTAAGGGAAATATTTAAAGGGTCAATGAACACAAAGATAGGGAGTTCATGTCCCATATACAAAACCATTAATCTAGGAACCACAGAGAACCCCAAGAATATTAATCTCGACAAGATAGTATCTAAAGAAGAAAGGAAGGACTATCTCAAAATTTTCAGAGAATATCAAGATGTTTTTGCATGGTCCTACCGAGATCTGAAAACTTATGATACTCATATCATTAAACACACAATATTTTTAAAACCTAGAGTAAAACCCTTCCAACAAAAGCTTTAGAAGAACCACCCATCTCTGGAACTCCTCATCTGTCAGGAGTTAAAAAAATTACTAGATGCTAAAATCATCTTTCAGGTTAGACACTCTGCTTGGGTAGAAAATTTGATTCATGTCAAGAAAACTTCTAGGGAAATCCGTCTATGTGTGGATTTCAGAAACCTCAATAGAGCATCAGAAAAGGAAAACTACCCAGTGCCACCAATGGATAAACTCTTGCAGACAATGTCTGGTTATGATATTTTCTCCCTGCTGAACTATTTTTCAGGTTATAACCAAGTTCTAGTTTCAGAGGAAGACTGTTTGAAAACTACCTTTCAAACCAAATGCAGAACCTTTTATTATAAACACATGCCCTTTGGGTTAATCAATGCAAGGGAAACCTTCCAAAGGGCCATGGACATAGCGTTCTGGGGACTAATCAACAAATGTGTAGTATTCTATTTGGATGACGTGACTGTGTATTCAAAGAACATAGAAGATCACATCCAACACTTAACCCAGATTTTCAAAGGTGTAGGAAATATGGTATATCCTTAAACCCTAAGAAAACTATCTTTGGTGTTGAGGAAGGGAAACTACTAGGTCATATTATATCCCAAGCGGGAATTTGCATAGACCTAGAATGGATTAGGGCCATATCACAGCTTACATTACCCCACAACAAAAATACTATGCAATCCTTCTTTGGGAAAATCAATTTAGTGAGAAATTTCACCCCCGATTTCATTGAAACTATCAAACCCCTACAAAAAATGATCCGCAAAGATGTTGAATTTAAGTGGCATGATGAACGAAAAAGTTCTTTCAACAATATTAAGACTGTAATATCTCAAGCTCCAATGTTTCGAAGTCTAGACTTTAGCAAAGATTTTTTCCTCTACACTTTTTCCTCTGACCAATCGTTAGCTGCAGTATTGAATTAGAAGAATGATGACAAAAATGAGGCCTCGGTCTCATTTATGAGCACTAATATCCAAGGGGTCGAACTAAATTACCCTACTATAGACAAGAAGGCTTATGCAGTATACAAGGCGGTGAAATACTTTAGATCTTACATCCTAAAGAACCACACCAAAGTCATCATGCCTCACCCTATCGTCTGATCCCTATTCACTTAGCAAGAGGTGGGGGAAAGAGGGTGAAAATGGATGGAAGTGATCCAAGAATTTGATATATATATAAAACTTGCTAAACTGGTTAAGGGACAAGGATTATGTAAACTGGTAGTTGAATCTCATGACCAAGTAAATGAATACCCCGGATGGGAGAATGAATTGGAATTATGGTGTGGTGAAGCTTCATACATCTCCCCATGGAAGGAGTCTTGGTATGAGAAACTAAATTATCTCCTGCATCATGGGACTTGTCCATCAAACCTAAACCCTAGGGAAAGGAGAGCTACCAGGTTAAAATAAACACAATATCACCTCATAAATTCAGTGCTCTTCCACGTTAATTATGATGGGGTATTTTTAATATGTCTCGAACGTGAATACACAGACAAGGTTCTGAAGCAGCTCCATGATGGTCCTATAGGTGGACACTTTGCAGGGAATACCACCGCTCACAAAATACTAAGAGCCGACTATTATTGGCCTACTTTGTTCAGGGATGCTCACACATATGCTAGGAACTATAAAACTTGTCAAATGAGTGTGGGGAGGGAAAATAGAGTAGTTGTCGCACTCCAACCTGTGGTCATCTCCAGCCCATTTGAGTAATGGGGGTTAGATATAATAGGATAAATTACACCGAGTTCTTCAAAACAACATAGATACATACTGACTGCCATAGACTATTTCACGAAATGGACAGAGGTCGTCCCTCTGACTCATGTAATCGAAATGGTGGTGATCCAATTCATAGAACAACAACTGATTACAAGGTTCGATATGCCTTCCGTCATTGTTTTCGATAATTCCACTTAATTTTATTCCACCTTATTAATAGATTTTTATTTAGACAAAGGAATCATAATCAGGTACTATACAAACTACTATCAATAGGGGAATGGAGTGGCAGAATCAACCAATAAGAACCTAGTGAGAATATTAAAGAAAAAAATTGTAGACAACTAGAAGAATTGGCACAGTTCACTTCATAATCCCTTATGGGATGATAGAGTAACACCCAAGGAAGATATAGGGAATTCCCCATACTTTATGGTATATGGAAAAGAATCCATTCTCCTGAACGGGCTATATCTCCCATCTCTTCAGCGTGCTAAGGATTCTAGAGGACAAACCTCATCAGTTATACAACAAAGAATTGATACCCTCCTCATGCCATAAGAAGAAAGGGATAAAGAAAAATCAAAGTTCATTTCTCATTAAAATATAGTTAAAAGGTGGTTTGACAAGCATAAGGCCAAAGAGAAGAATTTTGAAGTAGGAGACTTAGTCCAGAAATGGGACAAAGCGAATGAGCCAAAGGGAAAGCATTCGAAGTTTCAGAACCTATGGCTTAGAACTTTTCAGTTATTCGAGAAAATTGGGGTAGGCACATATTGGTTTAAAAATCTAAGGGGGGGACATGACGCCCTCCTGGTGAATGGCCAAGCCCTAAAAATACATTTTTGTTAAAAAAAAATTGAGTGTGTTTTCATTATACTTTGTTTTTAGGTAGGCTACTTGTGGAGTTATTCATTTTTGTTATTCTTGTTATAGTACTTTTTGTGCTTTTGAAGTTTTTATTTAGAAAGGAATTGGTTGACCTTATTTGATGTGGTATGATGAACTCTATTCATGACTCATGCCTACATACAACACAAGAAGCGTTGGGATAATTACAGTTGTTTTGAAAGAGTTTTGTATCTAAAATGTGCAAATAAACAACCTTGGAAAAGTGATGAATTGTCCACCTGGTGGTCTGGTAAAACCTGAAGGGAAATATGGTTAGCTGGGAAGGACTACATGTATCTCAAGACAGATCTACCAAAAAATTTCCTTAACCATCTCATTTTGCAAATAACAGACATCCTCCTCTCCCACTCGCTCAGGGCATTCTGCTGAAATAAAATCAATTATATCAAATGAGTGAAAAGTAGGAGAGGGTATACAGATAACTTCGTTGGGTCTATGGACACTCTCTAGCAACGGAGCAAGGTCTACAATGTCGGGGTGACTCCGCCGAGGCTATGGACGCTCGCTAGCAGGGGAGAAACATGGTAGAAAGTGAATGATGATAAATAAAAGACCTGGTTCCAGTGAATTATTTACTCAAATCTTGTCAAAAGAGGGCATGGTTCATGGTTATAGGAAATGAAGGTGGAATAAAGGCTGAAACCCCACAAGCAGGCCCAGATTCACCAACCAGGAAATTTCAAACGCAAGGATAGAAGAGGCTCTGATAAAAACCAGTTAAGTTATTCACCATATTTTGCATCAGTTGAACCCCAGGTAGGAACAAAGATTCTTCTTTTTCCCAATAAGTCGTCATTTGTTGAGAACTCAACACACCCTAAAAATCCTTATTAAATTTTCTCACTTTTTGGGTACCAGTTGGTCTTCTGCACTGTCTGACTCGACTTAATTTTGGGAAATCTCTTATCTTTGATTGTTTTCATGACTCTTATCATCTATTCAGGTTTTTTTTTATGAAACCTCATGTCTAAAAGAACTTAACACTTGAATTAAGAATCAACAGCTAAACCCTGCACCTAACGCGCCCAGTTTCGGCGTCCGAAAGAATTCAAGAAATTAAAGGAACCACATGAAAAGAATAATTTGCTATCATTGATCCTCATCGGCATCAACAGAAGGAGGTTTTGGTTTACTTAGTTTATTCACATAAAATTTCAAGAGATAGACGATCCCCTTCAGCATCAATAAAATATGAGGACAGACGTTAAAAAAAGATGAAAATAAATCGTCGATAGTTGATTCCTGATGCACTTTATCAGGATCAGGTAAAATCTATAATGTTATCCCTGATCTCTAATCCCCGATGCATTTACAGCATTGAGAATTTTACGAGGGAGTCAATGCGAGAGCACTTGGGTAGGTTTATCGTCGATCACCGATCCTTGACACTTTTCGGCATCCACAAGCTAGGATTTGGTTTTAGAAATGTATGGCTTAAAGAAATTCCCTACTCCAACTAACATGAGTAAATGAAGCCACTAGTCTCAAATGCCACACGTCTTTACCATGTAAGAGGATCGTATGGTCTAGTTTTATCCCGAGTCATTTTGGGTCCCCTAGATCCTAGTCACGCCTCCTAGTTAGCTTTGCCACGTCAGCTCTGTACGACAAGATCAATCGACGTCGAAGCTTTTGCAAGAGGATATCAATGAAACTTTTCATAGCACAATCCTTACCCTTGATCCACCCATTAAAATAGCGTCACGATGGGACGTTTGCAGTGTTAGATATGATCAGATTTTGGACATTTAAGGAACCTGAAGGAACCACCAGGCCAAAAAATACTGAAATCCTGCCACCACAGATCGGATCACCTGGGGGAATTTCAACTCGGCCTGAGATATCAAGGACACCAAGTAGTACTAGTGCATCAAACCCCTTTCATGACTTAATAACTATCTATGATTATGAAGAGAGTTCATAGGTTTCATTGGTGACTCCGGTGCAGATTACAGAGGAAAATGAACCCTTTAAAGTATCTTCCTCAGCTCCTGATGCTTCAATTCAAAGTCTTCCATAGAGTGACCAGGAGGTCAAAAGTTACTTAAAAAATGAGTTAATTGATACATTGAGAACCCCAATGGACAACTCACAGGATGAGATAGGATCGGGCTAACAAGAAGGATAAATTCCACAACAAGAAATCGACATCTCGATATCCGATCACCAAGTAAGTATTGAACCTGCACTTGATTCCTTGATTTTGACCAGTACTTTACCACCTAATGAGCAACAACTAGAGGTCGAGCCATTGGAACATACAAAAGAGGTTTAGGAACCTATTCTTGAGCATATATACACCATCAGGAGCCTAAGAAACACTCTTACTTGGGGAGAGAAACAAATCCCTGATCCTGTGGATGAGGTCACCGACAGTCAAGCCATCGCCTACGAAAAAAAGAGGAAAAACATCATGAAGAGAACCACTAAGAATAGGAGGATTAATTTGGATATTTCCATCCTCATCACCACATAGGAGAAATTGATCAGCACAGAACATGCCAAGACGTCCAGGATTATCAGCATAGGGATGGTAATCACAGATGTTTCCCTGGATAGAGAGAGGAAAGATGAAGAGGAGATGGCCATTGTGCTAAAGTAGTTGGAGCATCTACGCCATTTGGAGAAATACTATCAAGACTCCACATAGGCCATGGTATTCTTGAGAAGCGAATTCCAAGATGCCTATAGCAAATTCACGAGTGAGCGACACCTTTTCACTGCGGGATAATCAATTTCTAGGAAGACACCCTTATGGCATTGGCAATGTGAAAAGACATGGAAATATGGTATGAGAAATCCCACCAAGTGGTTGAGAGAATTGATTACATCAACGTGGTTCAAAAGGGTCGAGACATCGAAGGGCACAACATTCGGGTGCTAAGGGATAGCAGCATCGAATGTATAAGGAAGTTGACTGAATATTGGGTGAAGATGGATTATGAACCTCAGCGGGATATCCAAGAGAAATGGGCTGATTTCAAAAGGAGTTGGACCAAGCTCAATCAGGCGATGAGAGACATTAGTCTCCCAGAATTTGGTGCACCCAAGGAATTTGTCGACTTGCATGACATAGTCAAACTACATGCAGAACGAGACTCATCATGGATTGCGGAGCTAGAAAAGGTGGGGAACATGGTGCTATATCAAGTACAACATTTCATGGAGCACCTAACCAAGGCTCGGACAATGTTACAACAATTAAGTGTTAAAATAGTCAAGTATCGGGCACAAGAAGTGGATATAAAGGAAATCCTTTCGGCCCCAATGGACCAACAAAGATTCCCATATGCCAACACATGCGAGGAACTCTTCGTCAAATGGTCATATTATGAGAAGAGTCATCCATTCAAGTGAAACCATTTGATGACTCTTAAAATACTGAGAGTTGAAATCTCTATGTGGCAATGTTTTGTTTTACTTATCTTGCACTTTTGATAGTTATTTTTAATAAACAATTTGTTATAAATAAGAGGATTGACCTATTAGAAGAGGTCGATGGTTTTGGCAAAGACCCTCATTTTTGGAATTGTAAAGAACTATTTCTAAACTACCTTAATTGAGAAGTCATGTTTAGGACCAGAGATAAACTTATGTTTTCATCAAAAGCATGTGTGATTGGATATGAGGGATTACTTTCAACGTTGTTTCATGAGTGGATGTTGTAACGAGTAAGGGTTTCTGAATCTGTTGATAAGTTATCTGATTCAATATTTTTATAATTCTTGTCTCTAATGATGTAAAACAAATCATTGTGTTAATGTGTGATTAGTGATTAAAGCTAAGGAAACTATTTTTCTTTCCATCATTTTATTTTATGTATGTTCTCTTCTGATAATTGTATCTCAATCAATAATTGAAATAACAACAAGTTGATCTATTAGTACTAGGATTTTCATTGGTGTAAAAATCATTTTTTGCATGCTTGAGCGCGAGGGTTATCCCAAGCTCATCCTTCTTCAGTAGTTAAGCTTTTCCCCCTTTGTTACCCAACTGGCTTATATCGACGCCTATATTTTATCAAACCCACCTATAAGAGAAAGTACAAAAAAGAGAAAATCTAAACTGAAGGAGCATTTTTTGCGAGAAGATATCCTAGAAATCACTACATAAAGCCCATTGATTAATTGGCTAGATCACAAGATCTGGATAACCATTCCACTATCAAACGCTACAAAGTCTAATTGGGCCTCGGTGGAGGGTTTGGTGCCTACCATTGAGTATAAGGGATTTAGGACCCTTCAACAATTCCCAGAAGAACTTTTCCATTGGATAGATGGGCTCCAAGAAGATCCATAATTCCAAGAACGAGTCAAGAGGACCTGTACTTGGGATACATAAAATATTGCAGCACTTCATCATATGGATCGTCCAGTCACGCAAGCAATTGACTATGTCCCCGACTGAGATGGCATCGTTAACACCCTCTCTTGGGGTGGGGCGAGTTTGGGGTGTATTCATGACCTGAGAGAGGGGAGAGGGTTATTTTAAAAATGAGGGAAGCAATAAGAAATGGACTCATGAGATGAGCAAGCCATGAAAATAGCCTCCATAGTCGAGAAGTGGTGGTGTGGTAAGATAAAGAAAGAAAAAAAACAGTCCGAGAAGTTGCAGAAAGAAGTTGGACCAGGAGAAGTAGAGGACAAACATATGGAAGAGTTGTGAAAGATTTGAAGATAGGAAAGACTGGCCAGTCAAAGATTAAGTGAGAGAGAAGCGTGGAGGGAAAGAATTCCCCGGGAGGGTGGACAAGAAAGAGAAGGTGTAGAAGCAAGGGAGAAGGAAGTCGATATGGATCTTGAAAAGGAAAGAGAAGATTCATCCCCAATGCCAGGAAAGATCGGGAATCCGACTGAAGAGACCGCTCCAGAGGAAGAAAACAATACCCCCCAATTCAAATAAACCCACCCTGAATCCAGTAGCACCAACCCCACATCACCCATACCCCAAGTGTCTTATATACAAGTGGTAAATTCGATACTACCTTCTTATGTTAATTTTGTTCCAGTATAGCTAGTTAGTTAGTCACAACCAGGAAGTGCGAGTACAGGGAGGATATTGGGATCCCTTAGTAGGTCGTAACTAATACCGTTAGGTTTTATTTGGATAGGAGCAATAAGATCAACAATGGTTGGTAACGCAGGAGGTTCTATATCTTGATACCCAGAATTATGGGGTAAAGGAGACGAAGATGTTGAACAACATTGGTTCTTCTGTGAAGAAATATGGAGGTCCAGAGGGACTCCGGATGCGAATAAATTGGCTGAGTTCCAGACTACCTTGAGAGTTCGTGCTCTCAAATGGTACATGAATATTATTGAGCCGGGAGTGCCACGAATGAAAGGTCAAGTGCTCACACTTTACTAGGTACAGACAAGGTTCATAACGGAGTTTAAGCTACCTCAGTCAGAACAACAAGCTCTTTTTGAGTTGTTCAATATTAAGGAAATGGAAGGTGAATCATCCTAGGAATATATACAAAATTCTAAAGATGCTATAGAGAGGTTAGTGCATCCAATTCATGAGGAACATCAAAGAGAGTGGCATATTTAGGTATTTGTACCTCTGACATGGATTCCTTTAATGCAACAATAGATAGCCACTTTGACAGATGCCTTGGAACAATCAATGAAGATTGAAGCCATGGCAGGATACCCGGGGAGCTTGAAAGATACCAAACCCCCAACAGATGCAAATTTGGTGCAACTACAAGGGAAAATATCAGCGCTTATATAAAATATTCAAGAATTGACCATACCCAGACTAGGACGATTGCAGGTCTAGTGTACCGGATGTTACACAGAAGGACATCTCGTGAGAGAATGTACACAAATGAGGGGAATGAGACCTCCTCAAAATCTGATGGAACCCTCACCAGGACCCACGGGAGGATTTGTGCAAGTATCTATGAATTTACCATTACATAACCCTGTTAGGCTCTAAAGATGTCTAAAAACAACCTTCGTTTAACATTAATTTATCAACTCGAGGATTCGTCTTTTATCTCAAAGAATATCAACAAAGTCTATGCAGAAAGCTTACAGAGGCTAAAATTGTGTAGCGAAAGAAGATCTGAGTTTGTCAACAATCAAGTTCCTCAAACATTCATTAGAAATTCTAGGGATTGAAATCTAAAGCTATGCAAAAGGAAAGGAACTAGCTAATCTATTGAATTCATTCTAAGAGAAGTAATTGAATCTAGATAAAGACTAGAAGGAATTGTTATCATTATGAATCAGAATTGTTGAAAGGAAAAAGGCAAATTACTCCATCTATGGAAACGACCAAAGACTGTAATCTAACTGAAAAGAGATGGCAATCATATTTCTATTGAAAGTAACAACAACTATATTCTAGCGGAAAGGAACAACAAATGTAAACTAATGAAAGGAACAACAAATGTAAACTTCTGAAAGGAACAACAAATGTAACTTATGAAAGGAACAACAAATGTGAACTTATGAGGAACCTTCATGCATTGAATCTAAGTAATGGAAATTGGAATAACAATCATTCAATACTTCAGGAAATATCTATTTCTTGCAACTGACGTGAAATCATCAACACATTTATTCATTTGTTAACTACTATAAAAGAGAATTGAATCACAAGACAGAAATTGAGCTGATACAATTACAGATCGAACAGTATCTCCTTCAGACTGGGCCCTCGATCCTTAGAAGCACTGTTATTGAAAACTCAGTATATAAAAATGGAAAAAACTGCTCAAGGTTTCTATTAATTTCATAGTTGGTACAACATTTCTACAAAAACTGCAAATGCATAGCAATTCTATATTCTCTATTATTGAGTTCAAAATCTATTTTTTCTTCAAGATCTATTTACCCCTTATATGTTACAATAATCTAGGTAAATTAAGCTATCCCGAGGATTGAGAGATCCTCGGGATTGCTTTACTATTACAATGAGTAACTCAATTATCTTTAAAACTACTTTGCACCATAAAGTCTTCAACTCCCAATAGCTTGCGCATCTTCAAGATTCCTCTTGCTATCTTGGGTTCGACAATATTTAACCAATCCTGCAATAAAACCAGACAATTCCAATCATATTTAGAATCTATGTAATCTAATCTCCAACAATCAACACTAAAGGGTATATTGTTTATTTTATATTCTATTTACTTCTAAATAACCGAAAAGTCAATCAAAATAATATCATGAAATGTGGAAAAAAGGAAGATATTTATACCTTTTTCATAACCTAACATACCCCCCAGCTTACCCTCTTGCATGTCCTCATGCAAGCTGAGACCTTACATGTAAAGCAGTAATGTTGTAAGATGGAAAGGTTGGTTCACCAGGCCTTCTAAACCCATTTCTTCTTTTGAGTTCTCCAAAAGAAGCATCCTCCCTTTTCTTGTTAATTTGATAATCTTTTTGGTAACTTTATGAAAGGAACCAGATGATAGGGGGATTATATCTTCACCCAATCCAAGCAGGTCCTTCCTCTTGGAGCAACCTAGAATACCTTTCTATTCTAAAGGTAGTTGCAAATAAATTTCTATACCCAAAGGGCTCCCTACTCTTTACTTCACTGGAGGAGGCATCCCATCTCCATTTAGAAACAATAAGAGCTTCCTCCTTAAGCTCCCTAAAGCGAGTGATACCTGAACGTATGACCTAGAGATGGATGGGGGTCAAGGATTCTATGACCCCTTTCCTTTTCATAAAAGTTGTATGTCGCATAATGGCTGGAAAGGACTTTGGAGGCTCCCCCCTAATCCAGAGATCCAAACCAACTTCCCTTTTTAAGAAGGTTTTATGAGATTTACCCCATTTGACTTGATTCTGAGTGAATGACAGAAATTCCTGAAACTGTATATCACCTATGAATGGGCCAGGGTTATCTTCCCTGTTGTCTTCCAGAATGAAATTATGAAAATATAATTCACACAAAAAGTATTGTACCTTTTCATCCTCCTCTCTGAAACATGAAATAAACTCAGGTACAGTGGAAAAATAAATAGGTTTCCCTGCTTTGATGGCCTTCACTCTCAATAACAAATATCATTCTAATAAGAATAATGTGTAATTGATGGTAGGAGCTCTATAATTAATAGCATCAGAGTAGACATCACAGATTTCCTTGATTTTCTCCAAATATTTTTCCAATTGAGTTTGCACCTTTTTTATTTTCTCTTGGGCTCTGGTGAGCGCAACATAGGTCTCACCCTTTGTTGCTATCATTTCCTTCAATTATTTAACAATCCTTTGATATTCATTCCTAGTTACCAACCCATGTTGGTGTTGGACCGGTGCTTGCTAGGCTTGTGTAATTTTGGCTTGTAATCTATTGATGGTGACACTCTGTGCTTGAGATTGAGATGCTTGGTATTCTTCCATTGCGCTCATATCTTCCCTGGATTGAGTTAATGCTTGTTGGAAATGTGTAAGTTATGCTTCCAACCTGTCCACAATAATACTCTATTAATGGGACTGGAGTGTTTGGTGTTCTGCCATAGTCAGCAACTCACTTCTGTTTTGAATCAGGGTTTGTTGAGACTGCATCAATTCCTTTTCCAATCTCCTGATGATAGAATTTTTCTCAAGGAGTTGAGTTGTCTGCACTTCAGCATTAATTACTTATGTAGCTATCATGTTTTCCTATGTCTCTAGAGAAGGTGCTTCTTCATTTTGGGTTACTTTTTCTTCTACTACTATTTCTTCAGGGTCTGTCTGTATCCCTATAGAATTTGTACTGACTTCTTCTTTAGGAAGATGGTTTCTTCCTTATACTCTAGCTCTTTTGTTCTTCTTTCTTTTGTGGGATTTATCTGTCTGTTCTAATTGTTTCCTCAATTCCTTAATAATTTCCTTGAGTTTAACTACCTTTTTCTTTAATACTTCATCCTTCTTATCCTTTTCCTTCAATAGTTTATTTTCCTTTTTTAACTTTCTAATTTTTTTATGGCTTTTGGATGATTTTTGTTTATGGGAGGTCTCAAGGCCTTCTTCATTATAGTCAGTAGATGTTTCTTCCTCTGTTCGTTCCAATTGTTATATCTATCGAAAAGGGCTTCTTATTTCGAAATGGGCGTCTTCATGTTCTCTGTCCTCAGGAAAAGACATTTCAATATCAGGAAAATATTCAACTGGGTTTGAAGAGCAGGGTTGTTATGAGTGTATTTCTGTATTATTTGTGCCCCTGTCAAGTGAGGTTCCCAAACTTCCCAAAACTTGGGCAATTTCTACATCATATCTCTTCCGAAATTGTTCTGTCAGATGTGACAATGTCGGTTGGGTGTCTTCCTGATCATTCCTCTATGAGGTTTGTTCTTCTTGCCTAATTCCTTGAGCATTCTTGCATGGAGACTATTCTATAGAGTTATAAAGTTCTTCAGGTTGTTTTGTTGTATCTTGAATTTCTTCAGTTGTTTCCTCAATTCGTCTTCTTCTTCTCCTTGTCTGGATGATGGTTGTAGGGGTAGTTGTTGCTCTCTTCCTCTTTTTTGTTAATGCCTGTGTTTGTATGGTTTGGGTCTCTATGATTTGGGCAGGATTTACCTCAGCTTCAGTTTAAGGAGATGGGATTTCCCTTTAGGTAGTAGTCTCTTTTGCCTATCTATCTTCGATTTCCTGTGGTGGTTCTTCATGGCATAATTCAGGTTTCTCTAGTTGTGGAGGTTTATTGGCCTCAATTAGGTTATCCCAGGTCAATTGAGTTTGACTCAGTGCCTTAATTTTTATCAATTTAACTAATCTGTGGTGGCTGATAATAGTAACAGGGTCCTTGGATTTTTGTGTTCTCATAGCAACCTCATGTAATATGGCATTCAGAAAGAAAGGTAGATTAAGTACTAACTGTTGTTTTAAAGCTGCCAATAATTTGAGGTGGCGAGGTCGAATTACGTCATATCGTCCATCACAGGTGATGTACTGCTGAATTACCCCTACAAGTTCCTTCCATGGTTCTCTGAGGGTACTGGGGTTGAGTCCTTTTCCTTTCTTAGCCAATTCCTCCCCAGGGTCTGTGAAGGTTTCCACAGCTTCCTTCAATGTTGTGTATCGTCCTGTCCACTGAATGCCCATATTAGGGAGGCCTGTGACCTCTGCTAAGATTTTCAGGGTGACTGAGATTTGTATGCCCTGCACCATAGAGTTTCCCCCCTGCAGATTCTGAAAGAATTCAAGTGTGATATTCATGTCATATCCTTGCAGTCGGTTGAAGTACTTCGTCCACCCCAGCTGATGCAGAATGTCTCTCGCTTACTCTGTAAGATTTAGTAAGGTAGGTTCCCTATGCACACCTCTGCCACCCATTTTGTGAGAAAATATGGATGACTGTCATTCCTGTTAGCAGAGGTGGTTAGACCAGCTTTGGAGAAAAAATTACCAAGAATAGAAACTATCAGAGACAACAAGTGTATCTAAATGAAGGTATTGATTACAATCATTACTATTTGTATCAAGAAGTGTGTCAAGCATCCACCCCCCTTATTAATAGAAAGGTCGACCTCGACCGTCAGCGTAGGGAAGAGTAATGATTGTAGGTATTGGTGGAAAAAGGTAATGATTGTATGGTGGCCGCCAATGGGGAGTAATGATTCATGTTGGAACAACATATTTAACGGTAATCATGAAATGTTAATCCACGTGTGTGGAATTGAAAATACCGATACCTAAAATAATGCATTAAGGATACATGCTCTGAATAAATTAAATCTTGTTCAGTTAAATAATATCCCACATATCATAATGTTATTAATTTTTCGTGTTATTGAATACAACCGAAATGATAGTCTTGTGATTGAGTGAAGGAAATCTAGAGAGACAGAGAAACTTGGCATGTTAAGGTAACCTCCATACCATAGGCAGAGCCACTGCTGCCAGCAGGCATCCATAGCCTCAACAAGGTTGCCTTTTAACCCGAAGACGAGCCTGTATCCTTGATACTTGTTTGAATCGTCTTTTCCAAAAAGACCATTATCCTGGTTTGGTAGCCATAGTGATAATGCCACTCACTAGATTATAACTTAAGTGAACAAGTCAGCTCGTGATGAGACCTCTTTTCCTTTGACAAAAAGATAATGTCAAAGGCCATTGCCCTGGTGTGGTAGCCATAGTGGGAATGCCACTTAGGTTATTATCCTATGATTGTGGTAAGTTGGCTCGTGATGAGACCCCCTAATCTTTGTGGAAAAGAGAAGGAAAAAAAAATGTATAAAAATTTATTTATTTATTATTATTATTTTATTATTATTATTATTATTATTATTATTATTATTATTTTATTTTTTATTTTATTTTTTCCAAAAAAGACCATTATCCTGGTTTGGTATCCAAATGATGATAATGCCACTCACTAGAGTGTAACTTAAGTGAAAAATCCAGCTCGTGATGAGACCTCTTTTCCTTTGACAAAAAGAGAATGTCAAAGGCCATTGCCCTGGTGTGGTAGCCATAGTGGGAATGTCACTTAGGTTATTATCCTATGATCGTGGTAGGGTGGCTCATGATGAGACCCCCCATTCTTTGTGGAAAAAGAAAGGAATTCTGTTGATTTATTATATTATTGTATGAAGGGAGGCTCATCTACTCCTTAAGAGTAATGGATGGTGTAAAGAAGTGTAAGGATGCCAAGTAAAAGTGTGTCACAGATTCCTTATTAGTTATAAACACAAGGTATCATTTAAGTGTAATATATAAGGGAAAAGAAATGAATTATGGTGGTTACAGATTATGAACAAGGTTTAAGATATTTTGAAGGAAGTGATCCAAAAAGAAATTTGATAAGGTATGGGAGATAGTCCAAAAAATAATGATGGATTGTTAGAAATAATGGTGATGAAAAATTATTTTGGTGAAATTTGTACCCCAAAAGAAAGGTTTAGTGTTTTATCAACAAGGAAGGAATGACAAAATGAACAATAGGTGTACAAAAAAAAGAATAGCAATTGTTTCATTCAAAGGAACAACAGGCGCACAAAAGGAATAACAATTGTTTTGTTCAAAGGAACAACAGGCATGCAAAAGGAACAAGAATTGTTCCATTCAAAGGAACAACAGGCGCGCAAAAGGAACAACAATTTTTCCATTCAAAGGAACAGCAGGCATGAAAAAGGAACAACAATTGTTTCGTTCAAAGGAATAGTAGGCGTGTAAAAGGAACAACAATTGTTCCATTCAAACCATCTGAATTTGTAGAAACCTCGTATGTATTTTTCTTGAATTCAAGGTTGATTCCTCATCAACTAAGTTCATTTATAAGTTGGTTTATTTCAAAATTAAGTAATGGATGGTTTGTTATTGTTATAAATTTCATTATAGTTGCCCAATTTTCGCTGCTAAATCATGACATAATCATTTCTCTATAGAAGACAGGGTATGGGTAACAAGACGAAGCGGGAGTTCGGAACAAAAAAAAAAAAAAGGTGCTAATTGAGTTCATCATGGTTATCCTCCCTAGTTTTGATTTTCTGGAATGACTGTCGAAAATAAAAATAAATAAATAAACCTAAAAAAAATTATATACAGTATATACAGTGTCAGCAGATTTCAATATTTATGGAATTGGGGTGGTTGGATTACCTTCCCAACCAGTTAAAATTTGAACGGTAGGGTCCTTACTTACCTCTTGGTAGAAAGATTATTTTGACGATGGTCGATGATAGAGTCGTAGCCGGTGTCCATTTACTCGAAATGGAGATCCAGACCTGTCGATGGTGCTTAACGTAACTGTGCCATTATCATGGACTTCGTTGATTTCGTATGGTCCTAGACATCGTGTCTGTAATTTTCCCGGAAAATCCTGAAATCTAGAATCATAAAGGAGCACCCAATCTCCTTTTTTAAATAGTTTTTTCTTTATATGCTTATTGTGCTAGGTCGATCTCTATTGCTGAATAATAGTTGTGCACTCTACAGCAGACAGGCGTGCTTCATCCAATTCGTTAAGTTGATGAAGGCGTTGTTTATGTTCTTTTGTAAGATTTAGTCTGATTTCCTGGGCCATCCTTAGAGTCTTGATTTCAAACTCGATTGGGAAGATGGGTTCTTGGCCATAGACTAAATGGTAAGGAGAGTAGCCAGTGGTATTACGCCATGTTGTGCGATAAGCCCATAAGGCGTTTGGGAGCTCAGAAGCCCAATTTTGTGTGTTTGTTGAGATAGTCTTTGTCAAGATTGCCTCCAGGACTTTGTTGGTGTTATCCACTTGCCCATTTTCTTGTGTATGATATGAAGAAGTAATTTTGTGTTTGATATGATAATTATCTAGGGTGGTGATGATTCTATGAGTTGTAAATTGTGACCCCCCATCAGTAATCACTTCTCTTGGTAGTCCATAGCGTACTAATAATTTGAAAATAAATTTGATGACTACTTCTTCTGTTGCATTTGGAAAGGCTTCTGCATCTACCCATTTATTCATATAGTCTGTTTCGACTAGAATATAGGCCTTCTGATTTGACTTTGGGTTGAAGGGACCAACGAAGTCTAGTGCCCATCTCTCAAATGGTTCTGTGACTACTTGTGCTTTCAAAGGAATTTCATCATCCTAACCTGGTTTTCCCATCCATTGACAACTATCGCAGGGTTGGACGTATTTCTTTGCATCTCTGAATATTGAGGGCCAATAATAGCCCATCTACAGAATTTTGTGTCCATTCATGCGGTCTACAAATTGCCCACCACATGGCTCATCATGTCCATCTTTCAATATGTCATAGATTTTGTCATCTCGTACGCATCTGCAGATCTAGAGATCAACTCCTATATGGAAGAGATATCCATTGATCCAGGCGAATCGTGCACTACGCTGGACAATCAACTTTCTTTATTTCAATGAAAGATGTGCCGGTAATATTCCTACTGCCAGATAATTTGCCATGTCATCATACCAAGGTGGCATTGTAGTAATGGTAAACAGATTCTCATCTGAAAATCGGTCTTCGACTATTAAGGAGTCATCTATTTTGGGTATGTGGGATAGGAAGTCCGCGACAAGGTTTTCTCTCCCGGGTCGATCTTTGATGGTGATATCAAATTCCTGCAATAATAAAAACCATCGAGTGACCCGTCCATTAGTAATTGGTTTATTAGCCAGATATCTGATAGCAGAATGATCAATATACAGAATGACCGGATAGCCTGTTATATAATGACGAAATTTATTGATGGCATGTATAATAGCTAAAAACTCTTTCTCTATTATTGTATAATTAAGTTCAGCTAGATTAAGATTCTCTCTAATAAAATAAATTGCATAAGGTTTCTTCTCCTCCTCCTGTCCAAGGACAGTGCCTATGGCAATATCTAATGCATCGGTGGAGATGTGGAATGGTATTTTCCAATTTTCCCCCCTCAACACCGGTGCTATTGAGATCAACTTTTTGAGTCCTGCAAATGCCACATCACACTTGTCAGACCACTAAAATTCTACATTACTAGTCAAAGCATGTAAAGGTGCAGCGGTTTTTGCAAAATTTTCCATAAACCTACGATAGTATCCTGAAGCGCCAATGAAATTACATACCTCATTTTGTGAGTGTGGTGTGGGTAGATTAAGGATTACCTCTATCTTTGTTGGGTCTACCCTACTTTCATCTGCAGAGATATAATTCCCTAGTACCACACCTTCTGTCATCATCATGTGACACTTTTCGTCGCTTAAACATAACCTGGTCGCGATATATCATTCTAGTATTTTTTCCATGTTATTCAGTGCTTGATCGAAGTCGTCGCCATAAGGAGTGAAATCATCCATATAGAATTCAAGTCCTTCACTGATCAGATCATTGAATATGATCAGGATGGCCCTTTGAAATGTGGTTGGAGCGTTACAAAGTCCGAATGGTAATAATCTATATGCAAAAGTTCCATAGGGACATGTGAATGTGGTTTTATATTGATCTTCTAGGGCGATCTGAATCTGATTGTACCCGCTAAAACCATCTAGGAAAGAAAAGAATTTATTTCCTGCCAAAGTATCCAGGACCTGGTCAATGAAATGCAAAGGGAAGTGGTCTTTTTGAGTGGCTTTGTTAAGTTC
This sequence comes from Picea glauca, assembly GCA_000966675.3. Taxonomy (NCBI): domain Eukaryota; kingdom Viridiplantae; phylum Streptophyta; class Pinopsida; order Pinales; family Pinaceae; genus Picea; species Picea glauca. Next base: position 220,212 of record JZKD02S1548326.1, read on the forward strand.
CCTGTAGTCAACACAGATGCTCCATTTCCCATTTTTCTTTGGGATGATCACTAGTGGGGAAACCCATCGACTATCTGAGATGGGATATATAAAATTTACGTCCAATAGTTTTTGTAATTCTTCTTTAATGATATCCTTGAGGTGAGGATTTAATCTTCTCTATGGCTAGCAGATAGGTTGGGCTTCTTTTTCAACATAAATTTGGCGTGTACAGAGTTGTGGATCAATACATTTCATATCAAAATATTCCCATGCAAAAGCTTGTTGGTATTTGGAGAGGACATGAATTAGCTTTTGTTGTTGTTGTTCATCTAAATTGGCATTGATGTTTAGAGGCCTCCTAAGTTCGATCTCAACAGGTTTGTTGTTATGAACGGCCGTAGTTGGAATTTGTTGTTCCATTAAATCTTCCAGCAAGTCCCCCTATTCTTCACATTCTAGAACAGCTCGGAGAATCTGGTAGGTTGGGTTGCTCATGGTGGCTGGATTATTGATAAACCCACTGATTACGTCATCCTCTAACTGATTTTTAATTTTGAGGGCTTCTTCCTTCTTAAGAGGGGCTTGTAAATACCTCTATGGGTATCGTGGCGGTAGCAATTGTGGATATAAGAAAGTTGGACTAGGTTTAGCAGGAGGATATAAAATGAGGTTCTTCGTGATACCCCCTCTAGTGATTGTCATATTTCCTGTTCGACATCCTACGTATGCATCTGTTGTTGCAAGCCATGGCCTACCTAGTATCAATGGATTCCCTTCAAGTCCACCATTTGGATTGATGGTAAGGAAGTCTGTCGGATATTCCCAAGAGTCGATGGAGATGGCTATATCATGTAATGTGCCAACTGGTCGAACTACCGATCGCTCTGCCAACTGCAACATTATTGTTGTGGGTTCGAAGGAATTAAAACCCAGGGTATTGCAAGTTTCCATAGTCAAGATGTTTATGGCTTCTCCCAAATAAACTAGTGTATTGGAAAAAGAGCAGCCCTAGATCTGAACTATTACTATGGGATTCCCCAGATCTGCATATTTAACTGGTTCTTGTCTACCCAAAATTAGATCAGATAAGGCTCCTACGATGCGGACTGTTGATGATGGATTTTTAATTTTTATGATGGGTTTTCTCCCACATAGCTCTTTGATTTTTTTTGTGTAGATGGGGATGTCCTGAAGAGATTGTAGGAGTGGAATATTGATATATAAATTCTTGAGTTCCCCTACAAGGTCGAAGTTGGGATATACAGACGGTTTTTCTATCAATAATCTTTTGGGGAACGGAGGGGAGGTTGTTGTATCCTTATCAGGATCTTGTGATTCGACTGTGTCTTCCCCCCTCTTGATTTATTATACTATTTCCACAGTCAGAGGTGTTATTGTTGATTGTTTCTCCTGCCCTTGAAAAACATCATTTTCTTCAGGGGAGATTATTTTTCCCGATCTTAATCGTAGTTCGCTGCACCCTACCGAGATGATCTCTCCTTCTCCATTTTCCATAATCTAGACGAGCTGAGCCAGTCTGTTATTTGGATTTGGGTGAGGTTGGGCTGGTATTTGAGGGCACGTTTGGGATTGTGGATTTTGGGACAATTGAAGTGGGGCTTGTAACAAAGGCTGAGTTTGAGGGGCCATCCCCATGGGTTGATTTTGTATCCCCACAGAGCGCTGCCAATTCTGATTCCAATTTGGGTTTTGGGCAGTCATGTTGGGCCACCATGAAGGGTAAATGTTTTTATTGGAGTTTTTCCAAGATGAGGTGGGATATTATGAGTTAGGCTAGGTAGAAGTTGTAGTTGGTTGATTATGCCAAGCAGGGGTTGCAGTGGGTTGTTTTTTCCAAGTGGAATTTGTAGGTGGATATTGTTTTGGTTTCCAGTTTTGATTAGTAAACAGCTAACCTTGCCATGTGCTACCAAGAGCTTGTTGGTTATAGTGCCCGAGGAAGGAAGAGAAAGGGTCATGCAATGTATTTGGGGGTCGATTCTACCATTGACGATGTTGAGCCATTAGATATAATGGTTTTGTTTCTTCTTCTGCTTCCCTAAAGATAGCTTTCAATCCAGGAAGCAATGGGAATTGTTCTGTGTTATTATCATTGGTGCAAATATCGCAAGCCTGGACCGCGTCTAAAGGGCAATCCTTTGGGCCATGTTTCCTTCTACACCTGTGGCAAAATATGGTTAATGTTTCTTCTGCTTCTATTTTTTTTGGTTTGGCCTGCAACACATCCAATTGTGTAGTTAGAGTGCTCAGAATGTCTGTTTTAAAGTTTTCTAAGAGATTACCAACTTCAGCTCGAGTAACACCCTCGTTGGTACTATTGCTATTTCTGGTGAAGGGGGTATGTATCCCTGATATGGTCTGTGAACTTCCTCTTGAGAACCTAATGCACAATAAGACAATGTCATCATAAGTTTCTTAATAAATATCACCTTTCCCCATTAAATTCAACATTTCTACCCATTCATATTTCATACCTTTAATCAAAGTTGCCTTAAGTACTTCCCCTGGTAGCGTGCCATAGGGTGATCTTTGTAAATTATGTTGAAATCTCTCTACATATTCTTCTAATGATTCATTTTATTTTGCAATCATTTGAAAGATTTCATCTTTTAAGTCTCTGGTTCTACAATAATCCTGATATTTTCCAAGAAGGCTTGTTTCATTTCATCCCATGAGTTTATAGTTCCTCCCCCTAATCCCATGAACCAGTGTAGAGCTGCTCCTTTCAAAGTGGAGGGGAACAATTTTAATTTTTGGGGTTCATAGGTGTAATCATATCCTCTACATAGGACATCTAATTCAAATAAGAATGCATCCATATCTTCTGAGATTAATCCATGAAAGGTTGCGAGGTTTTGTAGGGGAATAGCCTTCATGGGGGCATTGGTAATTGGATCAATCATCGGATATTCCAAAGTGGAAGTCTGGGGACATTGTGGATTTTCTTAAGCCATTTGATCGAAAATATGCCAGAAATCTTTAGGTATTTCTTGATCCGTATATTTTATTTGAATTGATTGGTTGTCTGATCTTCTAGGGGATTTGATTGCACTCCCTCTGTCTGGAATTTCAGGTATGCCTTCTTCTTTTGCAGGAGATTCAGGATTGGGTGGCAGGTCTGTCTTAGTTATCCCACTAGTTTCTCCTTCTCCTTCCTCCAGGTTACAATAGTTTCCCTCTCCTAAAGGGTTGAGGGGTAGAATATCTGTGATCTGAAAACTTAGCTCAATCCCTTCATTTTTGCTATGAATCTCAGCGTGGGATGCATTTGGTGAAGTTTCCACCTGAGGGATTCAGGTGGATCATTTTCTAGGTCCAACCGAGGGTTGAGATTCTTCTTTTTGGATGATGTTGTCTATGAAAGTACTTCTTCAAGGGAGCACCAAACCCTGGGATTTGGTAATTTTTGGTGGAGGTTTTGGTTTTTCAAGATCTTTCTTCTTAGTCATACACACTTCACACAAGAAAAAGAAAAAAATGAAAAATGAAAAAAAACACCTATGTAACCTCTTAATGTGTCAGCTGGAGGTAGGCACTAGTATAAGCATCTTACTTATTGCCTGCGTAGGTTCTTACCTTCCGTCTTCAATACCTCATCCTCCAGAGGCACAATCTATGCTACCTTTGACATTCTTCCTCGACAACGACGCCAAAATGTTGGGCTCTAAATATGTCTAAAAACAACCTTAGTTTAACATTAATTTATCAACCCAAGGATTCGTCTTTTATCTCAAAGAATATCAGCAAAGTCTATGCAGATATCTTACAGAGGCTAAAATCGTGTAGTGAAAGCAGATCTGAGTTTGTTAACAATCAAGTTACTCAAACATTCATTAGAGATTCTAGGGATTGAAATCTAAATCTATGCAAAAGGAAAGGAACTAACTAATCTATTGAATTCATTCTAAGAGCAGTAATTGAATCTAGATAAAGACTTGCAGGAATTACTATCAATATGAATCAGAATTGCTGAAAGGAAAAAGGTGAATTGCTCCATCTATGGAAAGGAACAGAGACTGTAATCTAACTGAAAAGAGACGGCAAGCATATTTCTATTGAAAGTAACAACAACTATATTCTAGCGGAAAGGAACAACAAATGTAAACTAATGAAAGGAACAACAAATGTAAACTTCTAAAAGGAACAACAAATGTAACTTATGAAAGGAACAACAAATGTGAACTTATGAGGAAACTTCACGCATCAAATCTCAATAATGGAAATTGGAACAGTAATCATTCAATACTTCAGGGAATATTTATTTCTTGCAACTGACATGAAATCATCAATACACTTATGCATTTGTTAACTACTATAAAAGAGAATTGAATCACAAGACAGAAATTGAGTTGATACAATTACAGATCTAACAGTAGCTCCTTTAGACTGGGCCCTCGGTCCTTAGAAGAATTGTTATTGAAAACTCAGTATATAAAAATGGAAAAACTGCTCAAGGCTTCTATTAATTTCATAGTTGGTACAACATTTCTACAAAAACTGCTAATGCATAGCAATTCTATATTCTCTATTCTTGAGTGCAAAATCTCTCTTTTCTTCAAGATCTATTTACCCCTTATCTGTTACAATAATCTGGGTAAATTAAGCTATCTTGAGGATCGAGAGATCCTCAAGATTGCTTTACTATTACAATGAGTAACTCAATTATCTTTAAAACTTCTTTGCACCATAAAGTCTTCAACCCCCAATAGCTTGCGCATCTTCAAGATTCCTCTTGTTATCTTGGGTTCGACAATATTTAACCAATCCTGCAATAAAACCAGACAATTCCAATCATATTTAGAATCTATGTAATCTAATCTCCAACAATCAACACTAAAGGGTATATTGTTTATTTTCTATTCTATTTACTTCTAAATAACCAAAAAGTCAATCAAAATAATATCATGAAATGTGGGAAAAAGGAAGATATTTATACCTTTTTCATAACCTAACAAACCCCACCCCATATCATTTTTTTCCAAGTATCCAAGCAGCGCCAACAATTGATTATTGCGAGATTTGTTGAATCCATTGGCATGGGCTGAGACAGCTCCCCATTATTCAGAAGTATTCAAAAGTACCGAATATTGTACATTGTCAGTTTTTCACATCTACCACACATACTACGAATCAATGTAGAGTGTTGGATGCACTTGTGGACGGGCTGGATCGAACAACATTCAGGGTGAATGAAACCCCTCATGGATCAGGAAGAGATCGAGGAGGTGGATCCGGAGGAGACTTCAGAGGAGGAAGAACCATGGGAAGAGGACCAAGTAGATGCTACAAATGTGATGAGAAAGGTGATATGGATAGATACTTTCCTCATCTAAGGCGACCATGGTGCTCTCACTGCAGAACCAATGGGCACACAACCGAAGACTTCCCAAAACTAATTGCAAAATGGGAAGATAGGGTACATAAAATAGGAACTAACCTCATCAGTTCAAAGATCAAGAGATTTATTAGAGGAAAAATTCCCAACCTTAATATCGTCACTCGAGGAGGGTAAAAGATTGGCGCTGATGCTGATAATTTACCTCAAATCCAAAAAGAAGCGACTAAGGAAGACATGTATGATCCTCTAAAACAGATTTTGTTCTTTAAAAATGCCATGGAATTCTTTTAGAATATCCCTAGCCCTGAGATGCAAGAGAAACCCCCTCAACATATTGTTTACCCTAATATTGTGCAAGTCCATGCTTCACCCCCTGTACCCAGAAACCCTATAGTCATGCTGAGACAACCTGAGCAACCACAAAATGTAGTCGACCTTTGGTTTAAGTTATTTTTCAATATTCTTGAGAATGACCAGTTAAGAGAAAAGTTGTGCAATGCGTTACACCTAGTTCTATGGAATGAAGAATCCACAGAAGCAACAATAAGGACTAATCTTCCTGAGAAGAGTACTCAAAGAGTGCAGAGAAGGAAAGTATGATCTGGAAAAGAGTTTAGATTAGTATCCCAACTAGAAGAGTATGAGATTAAGGATGTTATGTTAGATCTAGGATTTGATGTTAACATACTGCCTAAAAAGACTTGGGAAGCCTTAGGAAAACCCTAGTTGACACATTCCCCAATCCAGCTAAGAATGGCCAATCAATATTTTATTTTCCCAATAGGAAGACTGGAGAATGTGGAAATAGATGTTCCAGGAGTGAAGACTATAGCTGATTTTGAGGTGATCAAAATCATGGGGGATAAGAACCCTTATCCTGCACTACTTGGTATTGATTGGGCCTATGAAAACTATGCAGTGATTGGCCTAAAGAAATACACTATAAAAATTGAGGTAGACGAAATCAAAGTAGTTCAACCCTTTGATCTGTATGTAGGCCCTCGATATACAGAGCCAATGAGCAACAATATGGAGGGAGAAGACTTGGATCAATTGTACATTGTAACAACAGGAACAAGAGAATATTACATAAATCCTATTGTTGATGGATCAGTAAGTTGGAGGACTATACAATCAGCAGACGAAGATTCAGAACTCGCATTTGACAGTTCGCAGCAAGGATTATACGAAATATTTTCAAGAAGATGTGCAACTCTCAGGGCAATCAGATGGGTTGGAACCTAGGTCAGAGAACACCCAATATATGATGGTACCTCAGGGATTAACAATTTTTTGGTTAGAATGGAAGGAAAGCTAGTGGAGGATCAAAGGATCTCAATATTGGATTTATCCCTCCAAGACACCCCTACCAGATGGTGATCCAATCACAAATCCTTAATCGAAAATTGGGATGATGTGAAGCAAGTTATTGAATATAGATTTCAAGATAAGGAGCAGCTGGAATCAAAGATGCAGACGGATTTCCAAGTTGCACAACTATTCAACAGGCAGTTTGATCCTAAATAACATATTGAACCATGCGTGACATAGTGGAAAGTTGCGGAAATACCATCTCTCTTCTGGGTTCAAGTATTTCCCCCCTCACTAGGTCCAATAACGAAAGCTTGGTTCATGCATGAGGAAACCGGAAGACAGACCAACGGATGGAAAATGTTGGCATATCACTTTTGCAAGGACTTCTCATTTACAGGTAAGTACCCTGATATTGAAGTTGTCCTACAAAGAATTAAAGAATTCCTTTTTACAGACACTAGTAAACAAAAATCAGACCTAGTGGTATGCGCAAAGCATAGACAAGAACTTCAGACTAATATTCACCTAAACTTACACAAGAGACCTATAGAATGTTATAAGATTGAGAAGGATTTGGAAATCCCAAATGATTTAGAAGAATTGAGAAACTTAGCCATTAAGGAAACAGAAGGGAACAAATAAATCTAGAACATCATACCCAACCAGACTAATGGTTCTTATAATCACCCATTGAATTTGGGAAAAGTCAATATAGGGACCATAGAGAAACCTAAGATAGCTATGGTGGGAGATTACTGGGATGACCAAACTAGTCAAGAAATATAGAGTTTGTTGCAAGAATATGAGGATTTGTTCCCAAAGACATTTTTAGAGTTAAAAGGGATTAAAGGAGATATGGGAGATATGAAAATTTAATTAAAACCAGGATCAAATCCTGTGAGGCATAAACCATACTTCCTTAACTCCGAAGTGAAAGAGAAGGTTAAGAGGGAAATAGACAAGATGTTGGAAGCTTGTTATCGGGCTAATTGTTAAGTGCGGACACAAATCAATCCCCCTAGCTTCACTACGAAACTAGAACAAAACAAGACAATACACTACTCTTTCCTTAGATTTCAATTATCAAATGAGAAATGGATCTAGGACATACCTTTTAAATATCGAAGGTCTGACTTCGCCAATGCAATCCAAGCTCCATCACGAGGTTTATGGACAAATATATGCAAATAAACACAAGCCAACGAAGACAATAATAACAGAGTCTATTTGATATGAAACTATGTACGTGATCAAGGAATCATACAATATGAACAAATAACACTGATATAGGAAAGAAAAGTATATCTGTATTAAAGAATGTGGAAGAAAGATACAACAAGATGCCTTGATGTCTTCAGGTTCCTTCCAATAGTTCCTTGCCTCCCACACATTTCTTTCTCTAAGGATTCTGAGACCATAGATCTGATAGCTACTCACAATCTATCTTGACAAAGCAAAGCTCAAAGCCACTCTAACCAAGATAACAATCTCAATCCAAAACAACTAACTTTCTCGATGAGAGCTCCTCTCCTTTTATAAGTTGAAGAGGATAAGGTGAGGATGTTAGGATGATCCCACTAAATCATGAAAGAGTAATATACAAACCATTCAAAGGCCACCTCACCATAGAAGCTTCTCCTTCTAGAAGCATTGAGAAGATGCCCTTTTTTCCCACATACAGGAATTTATGCACCCCAGCTATAGTGCAACCTACGGAAACTCTGCAACCTAGCTATAGAGAAAGGTGAGGAAGTCAAGCATTTCTGCACCCTATGTATAGTGCAACTTATGGAAATCCTCCTTAATAGGGTTTTTACAAAGGAAAATACAACTTCTTTTCTTAGGGAAATTTCTTCTCCCTTCTTTCTTCAGGAATTCACGCCACTAACCCCTCTGAAGGAAACATATAGGTTTACATCATTAACAGTCATAAGGGTGAAGAAAATGATGTGTAACAGAGAGCCCCCCAAAGTATGAAGTTAGAACATAGTGATAGCTGAAATACTTTGTCACATGTGTGTAGGGAACAAGGAACATGTCGGTCGGAAACCTGCCAACAAACAAGGAAATCCAGTACAATAATATATCATCACTGAGGTAGGCATTCCCATACTCATAATACAACTAACTCAAAGAATAAATGTCATGAGTATGGGAATGTCAAAGAATAAGTAATACAGGTCATGGCCACTGAACATACACTGTGGATCCATGCCAATATGACTCAAATCTGAACATAGCCACCAAAAATACATTGTGGATCTATGTGTTAAAGACTCAAATTTGAACATAGCCATGAGACATACAATGTGGATCTATGTAATAGTACACTGAATATACTCCAACACAACCTGAATCTGTGAGAAAATATTCAGGGTCTTCATCTCCACCACTCTATAGTACGAATCTAAGCATGTGAATACATGTGTTGAAGTCAAACATGGTAGAAACCACTTAATTACCAGTCATTAGTGAATACTGTTAACAAGTACGAGGGAAATCACCATTAATGTCAATGACCCCCAAGGTACTCTAGTACAATCCAATGAATGTGAATTAATGAGTTGAAGTTGAGCACTCGGTGGAATCTCCTTAGCAGGGGTCAATAATGAAAACCCACTATCGAAAGAGAGGAAACCTGCCATTGAGGCATGCAAGTTCAAAGGTACCAATTAGTTTCTAAGTCTAACTCCTGGATAATGAGTTGAATTCGACAGGAAAATACTCGCCACAGGAGGGCCTTAATGTATCCCCCATCAATGACACAAAATAGGTAACAAGATTTGAGGTAGATCAGAGTAACAAATGATTTAGGATTGACTCAAGGATGGCCGACACAATAAAGGGCTTTAAGGACTATAGAAATGGTCGATGCAATAGAAGGCTTTCTAGGTTGAACATCTCTTTGAACATATTGACGACACGACAAGTGTCTTGGAAACACTGACTCAACAATAGGGATCACAGACCAAAATTGTAATCTTATAAAGGAGTTTGATCAGGAGGCAAGGGGATTTTCCAACCTAGACACAAATCAAGTGAAAGGGTGTCATGTTCAAAAGTGACTCTTCCATAGAATATAGGTTTAGATACATTTCTTTCCCAATTTTTCCCCCACCATTTCTGGTGAGTACCTCTTTATTTTTTACACAAGCTTGAGGAGGATAACATATGCTTGTAGATGTAAGCTCATCCTTCGAACGAGTCCCTCGGAGTATGTTTAACGAACCCTAAGAAGGAGTGGTTCAGTCCCATATGGGCCTTTCGATGTTTGTTTAATGAGTCCAAAGAAAGAAAACTCAGGGGTTTTTCATGTTTAGAGAGTCTAAAAAACAATTAAAGATGACTCCACGAGTTCCTTTTTCGTAAATTAATCTGATGAGACCGAAAAAGTGATAAACTATCGCCCATCAAATGTTTTCTTCAAATATTTTTACGAGCATGAAAAGAACAAGGTTTCTCGGCCATATTTTCATGTTTAGAGAGTCTGAAAAGAGCTTAAAGGGAACTCCAGGGGGTTCCTTTCTCATATAACCTTTACAAGTCCAAAAAAGTTATAATAGTTTACTCGGTTACATTCTCAGGTATTTATGAGCACGAGAAATAACAAAGACTAAGATCGGTAACTTGTTCTCATGTATTTACGAGCATGAGAAAGAACAAAGACTAATATCGGGATTGTTTTCATTTACGCAAGCTTAAAACAAAACAAAATTATTCTTGGGATAGATTTTATTTTTACACAAGCTTAAAACTAGCCAAAACTATGCTTGGACTTGGTTTCATTTTTACACAAGCTCGAATTAGAGGAAACTATGCTTGAGGTAGGTGGTTTCATTTTTATATAAGATTGAACCAAAGTAAAAACTATGCTTGCAACTTCCCAATGCATGGTTCACGAATTCGCATGGTTGGTACTTAGCCCCCAGCTTAAGAAGATAGTGGCTCAACTTCAGCATGAAGTCTAGAGGCTGGAAGAATTCCCCCCCAAGCTTCGATTCTTCCAATTGCAAAGGTAGATGAAACAAAGCTTCAAATACAAGACGAAGGACTTGACTCAAACAGAGAGGGGGAAATTTTTTCATTTTTTAACGAGCTTGACACAAGAATAAGAACTATGCTCGTGAATCCAAGTTCAATCCCCAAAATTTTGTTTCATTTTTTAACAAGCTTGACACAGAAACAGGAACTATGCTCATAACCTATGTTTCATTTTTTAACGAGGTTTCCACAGAGACACAAAAAACTATCCTTGTAACCTCTGTTTCATTTTTTAATGAGCTTGAAATCAGAAAACCATACTCATAGCTGGGTTCATTTTTTAATGAGCTTGAAAGCAGAAAACTATGCTCAACTCTTTTCTTGGTCATAGCTTCCAAGAGGACAGTCCCCAGTACGGTCGCTAATTTTTTTATTGGGCTAATTGTTAAGTGTGGACACAAATTAATCCCCCTAGCTTCAATACGAAACTAGAACAATATAATACAATACACTACTCTTTCCTTAGATTTCAATTATCAAATGAGAAATGAATCTAGGAAATACCTTTTAAATATTGAATATCCGACTTCGCCAATGCAATCCAAGCTCCATCATGAGGCTTATGGAGAAATATCTGCAAATAAATATAAGCCAACAAAGACAAGAATAACAGAGTCTATTTGATATGAAACTATGTACGTGATCAAGGAATCATACAATATGAACAAATAACATTCATATAGGAAAGAAAAGTATATATGTATTAAATAATGTGGAAGAAAGATACAACCAGATGCCTTGATGTTTCCAGGTTCCTTCCAATAATTCCTTGCTTCCCACACACTTCTTGCTCCAAGGATTTTGAGACCATAGATCTGATAGTTGTTCACAATCTATCTTGACAAAGCAAAGCTCAAAGCCACTCTTACCAAGCTTACAATCTCAAGCCAAAACAAATAACTTTCTCCATGAGAAATCTTCTCCTTTTATAAGATGAAGAGGATAAGGTGAGGAGGTTAGGATGATCCCACTAAATCATGAAAGAGAGTAAGATCCAAACCATTCAGAGGCCACCTCACCATAGAATCTTCTCCTTCTAGAAGCATCGAGAAGATGCTCGTTTTTCCCATGTATAGGAAGTTTTTCACCCTAGCTATGGTGCAACCTGTGGAAACTCAACAACCTAGATATAGAGAAAGGTGTGGAAATCGATCACTTTTGCACCCTGTGTATAGTGCAACCTACAAAAATCCTCTTTAATAGGGGTTTTACAAAGGAAAATACAACTTATTTTCTCATGGAAAGTTATTCTCCCTTCTTTCTTCAAGAATTCAGGCCACTGACCCCTCTGAAGGCAACAGATAGGTTTACATCATTAACGATCATAAGGGTGATGAAAATAATGTGTAACAAAGATGGACTTATTTTTGCAGTGGAAGAAGTAGAATGGGTCAGCCCAATAGTCATCCAGAGAAAGAAAGGTATAGAGGATATTAGGGTCTATGTAGACTACAGAAGCCTTAACTCTACCTATGTGCATGACCCTTTTCCAACACCTTTTACTAATGAGGTGCTAGAATAGGTTGTGGGGAAAGAATATTACTTATTTACAGATGGATTTTTTGGGTATCACCAAGTAAGGATTGTTGAAGAGGACAAAAAAAAGACCACATTCATAATAGAATGGGGGTCATTTGCATACAATGTTATGCCATTCGGCCTAAAGAACACCCTTGCATTTTTCTCTAGGATTGTAGTAACAGCTTTCCGAGAATTTATTCACAAGTTTATAGAAGTTTATATGGATGATTGGACAGTATATAGTCTACTCAAGGAACATGTAGCACTACTACGTCTGATTTTTTACACATGTAGAGAATTGTAGATATCGTTGAACCTAAGAAGGTGTATCTTTTGTGTGCCACATGGAAATTTGTTAGGCCACATAGTATGCCGAGAGGGAGTACTGGTAGACCCAACCAAAGTTGTGGTTATTGTGAACATTTTTCCAAGTTCTAAGCAGTTGTGCTCCATGCTGGGGCACATAGTGTATTATTACAGGTTTATAAGAAGATATGAAAATATCACTGCACCTCTGAAAAATCTACTAAATAAGGCTGAAGTGTTCCAATGGACCCAAAGAATGTGATAAAGCATTCGAAACCTAAAGGAGAAGCTCAACACAACACCTATTCTGATATTGCCAAATTGGGAAAATGAATTTCACGTCCACGTAGATGCTTCAAGTATTTCCTTGGGAGCCATCTTGGTGCAACCAGGAGATGGAGCCATGGATCATCCTATCTATTTTTATAGCAGGAAGTTGTCAGAAGCTGAGTGCAACTATACAATGAAATAAAGGGAGGGTTTAGCTATGATTTACGCCTTGCATAAGTTTAGAAATTATTTGTTAGGTTCTCATTTTAAGTTCTTTATTGATCATTCTGCATTAAAATATCTATTTAAGAAACCTGTGTTGGAAGGAAGAATTTTTCGATGGTTGCTACTGTTTCAGGAATTTTCTTTTGAATTGATCATTAAACCTGGAAGATGTAATGTAGGACCTTATCACATGTCTAGATTAGATTCAGGGAAAAGTGGTGGAGTAGTCGATGATCAGCTCCCAGATGCAGAGTTGTTCCGGGTTGAGGCCATACTAGAATACCTGGAAGACATAGCAGTCTTCTTAAGTATATGGGCCTACCCATAAACATACTATGCAACCCATAAACCCCATATGGTGGTTAGATTAGCATACTATCAATTGATTGTAGGGAAATTGTATAAATTGGGAATAGATAGTATCCTCAAGAGATGTGTCTTAGATCGTGAAAGACAAGATTTATTGTGGGAGTGTCACATTGGAGTTGCGGTAGGTCATGTTGGAGGAAAGGCCACTACGCAGAAAGTCCTCCAAGTTGGACTATGGTGGGCCACGCTCTTCAAGGATCCAAAGGAATATGTTAGATCATGCGATGTTTCTCAAAGAGTGGGTAAGCCATCATGACGAGATGAATTATGACTTCAACCAGTTCGAGCTTTACAATAATTTGAGAAGTGGGTGGTTAACTTCATTGGGCTGAACAACCCCATAGCTAAGCATTCAAAGGCTAGGTACATTATTACCACAGCTAACTACCTTACACATTGGCCTGAGGCAACAACTGTTCAAGATTGTTCAACTGATACTACTGCTAGGTTCATTTCTTAAAATATTATCACTCAGTTTAGATGTACTAGGAGTCTGACTAGTGATCAGGAAGGTAATTTTATTAGTAGTACAATAGCACAACTTACAACAAAGTTCTTGATCCATCATCATAAAAGTAGTCCCTACCATCCGCAAGCCAATGGAATAGTGGAAGCATTTAACAAGATTCTGGAGAGAGTATTAACGAAGGTCTATTGCGTAAACATGGAAGATTGGGATGAAAAATTTCTAGCAGTACTATGGGCTTACAGGACAACCACAAAGAAACTCCACAAGTACACTCCATTTCAACTAGTTTATGGGAAAGGGGTTGTGGTTCCTGCAGAATTCATTACTCCAAGTTTTTATATTGCACAGATTACACACATGGCAGAGGATGAATCAGTTGCGCAGAGGCTCATGGACTTACAAGAACTGGAAGACACCAGGTTTTTAGTAAACTTCCATCAGATAGTTGAGAAAGAAAGGAAGAAATCTTGGAATGACAAACACATTAATACCAAAGTATTTGTGCAAGGAGGTAAGGTCCTACTTTATGACAGTCGATACCAAAAACATCCAGGCAGGTTGTGCATGCATTGGTTGGGGCCATTTATAGTTGTGGAGATCCGACCGTCTGGAACAGTCAAACTTGCACAAATGGATGGTATGATGTGGCAAGGATGGATGAATGGCGCTCACCTAAAACCTTATCTATCTCTAAACTGAGATAAAGGATTGTTTCTCTAGTTCGAAGGAGCATGTATAGTAGTTATATTTTAATTTTCTTGCAAATTGTTGTGAATTCAGTTGATAAAGTCGAAGAGTGTCGTGTTGCATCGTGACATGTAGTTCATTCTTCCGTTTAAGTGTTGTTTTGATGCAGAACTACTTAATCAACAGTGTGGGATCAAAAGCATCAAAGAGCCTATTAATGACAATCATTAATATGGCGAGGACCCCTTTTTGGTCGAAGGGAGAATGAATCTGGACACAATATGAGTCCATGTACCTCATGAATCCAGTCTAGTCAGAGCCTTTATTACTACTACAGTACCCTATCTGAATTCGGTTAATCCATAAATCTGTGATACACGAAGATGCCATCGATATTCACACCAGGATTCTCATCCGTCAAATGGTAAGGTTTGAAATCAGCCACGTCCCTAACCAAATTTCCCAGTAAATTTCGAGATCACCCAAGAGATTTACCTCGTTAACCAGTCTCGTCGAACAACTTAGATCCAAGTTGCATGTATAGGGTAATGATGAATAGTAGTTATTACAAAACTTTCTATCTCAGCATGGGTTTAAGGGTCTAAGAACTTGGCATAGGATGCATTGTTTCCCAGAATGAAATTAGAAATTTATGAATTATGAAGAGTGAGCAAGCCTGCGTAATCCATTGACCATTAGTCACAATCCCCAATCCATGTTTCGCCTATCCAAATTGATGATCGTTCAGACTGACCATGCCGAAAGCTACATGGATTTGAAGCGTCGTTTCCAATAATGTAGTACCAGATGAGCCCTGTGACCCCCGGATCGAGGTCATGGGCAATCTCAAGGGGAAGGTGGAGCAAGTCAAGCTCCTCGACCTCGACTTAACAGACCATATCTTGTTCCCTCAGATGAACATATATGTTTTCTAGAGTATCGCTCCATACAAGTTGGGAGGCATGCAACTTGTGTTGAAGCCTGACTTTATCAATTTGTTCAATTTGACCATCATGAACCTCAGGGACTTACCAGATTTCGGCACCACTGGAGAAGTTGCGAGGTATACCAAGTTTTTGATCATCAAGGTGCATGAAATAAGTCTGTAGTTGGATACGAGATATCCAAACCATGACGAAGACATCAACCAACTTACTGGAATTTCCCTTGAGGGTGAGGAGGTGTCAAAAGGTTTCTAGGGTCCCAACAAGCACAACAAGAAGGAGGGGGAGCCCAACCTATATGAGAGGTTTCACACACAAAGGGGAGGGAACATAACTAAGATCGACCCCATACTACCCGAGATGGTCAGGACCAGTTGCTACATCATTGTTAGCAAAGTGATAAGGTCCTATTACAAGGGAGAATGCACACTAGATGCTTTATCAATGACATAGTTTTGCGCCAATGGCACTATCTTCAACTAGTGCAACTACCTATTGGAGTAACTCCTTGTGTCCTGGGAGTAAGACCATGAGAAATGTGGTATTTTCACCTATAGATACTTGTTTCTTGCATTCACAATGCTAAAGTGGACGCCACCCGCTGGAAGACTATTGGTGCCAACAGATAAGGGGTGCTTGGTGAAAATGTTTGAACCCTATAATTCAAGGGAAGACTCAGAGAACACTACCTTCAACAACACGATGTTCTCCAAGTAATACAACAGACTAATTGACACAACACAGAGGTTGCGCATTCTGCAAGATCTCCTTAACTGTAATATGTGGAAAATAGAATTCAACATGAATTGACACCATACATTTGTGTGGTCGAGGTATGCCAACATGGAGGACTTCCATTTGTGTATGTTTTCATCCTATTTGGATGAAGAGGCCTTCGAAAAAGAGGTGATGGTGTTTCCTGGAGTCAAACGCAACCCACGCAAGTCAAGGATGCATTATGTTTTTTCTGTCGAGCTACTGAAGAAGAAAGGTTAGGAAGTAGGGGTAGGACCGAGATTAGGCACAAATTTATAGGCGAAAGAAGCTCTGACATGGACGAACTTCGAAGAAGAGGAGGAGATGCAGCCATTGGTGAGAAAGAAGTGAACATTGTCGATGTTCCCGCAATTGTCGGAGTAATCTATGTTGACAGGGAATTATTTCAACAAAATCCTTAGCACTTCATTCATCACAAATCCAGTGGCTAAGAAACTCAGGATGGGGATTTTCCAAAGTACAATTCTGAACCCCCAACCCATCTCATCCATTGTTCCCCTCACTCGCTCAGTAGCTCGAGAAACCCACATCATCCATATCCAGGATGAACCTAAGCCTAGCACCACTCCATCCACCATCATCATTGAGAAACCTCCATCACCAAAACAACCCCAATCACCACCTCCAGAATCGACAGTCTAGCCCAAACCAATGATCCAAAACCCATGCAGCTTGATCCCCTAGAAATACCCGAGCAGAGGCCACAACTCTCTGGTCCAAACCTAGAAATACTGGAGTAGAAGCTACAACTGACTGGCCCAAACCCTGAAGCCTAGGACCATCATATCATACCCTTTGTACCGAGTAAGTATGCTCCATCTTCTACAGAGATGAAAACAATAGAGAAGCCGTAAGTCCGAATTCCCGAGCAAACTACCTCAATGACTAAGGTTGAGGGTACTACAAGAAGTACAACCCAGGAAGCGGAGGTCCACAAAGAAGAGGAGATACCAGAGAGCCAGAAGGAACCTGAGATGACTTCAGGGTAGAGCACAACATCATTACAGGAACATATGGAGTTATTCCTCCAAAACCCTTAGCAGTGTGTAGAGTTGTTGCAACTCTACCTGGCTAGAACAGATGTTTTAACATTCCTGCTGGTAGCGTTGAGATTGATGCTTGTGCCAGGACCCTCTATAGGAGAGGAGGAGGTAGAGACTCCCTCAAAGTCCTCAATGACCAGTGGTCTTCCATTGTAGGTCCAAGCACCTAGGGACACCACCCTTTCTCCCACTGAACTAACACATTGGCCAACAACACAGCTAGTCGAAGTGATCAAGGCCTCAACTGATCAACTGGAGCAGAGGCTCCAATAGGCCAAAAGGACTGCAAAGTTCGCAAGGGAGGAAACACTCCTTGCTCAAGAACGAAAGACGTGGGAAGACTTTTCAAAAATTTAGGTAGAATAGAAACTAGAAAGAGTCTAGGAGAGGCTTGCTGAAGCCTGGCTGGAAATAAGGAAGGTCGCACCTCAACTTCCAGAGTCCAGTGATGTAGGAGAGCCAAAGAATCATATTGAATTACCCCAAGGATAATGGTCATAGTTGGCCATTCATGTAGAGCATATGGAAGTGAAGTTATGGCATAGTCAGCAAGAAGCAGAGCAGCAACCTCAGAAGTTGCAAGAACAGATGGAGAAGGTAGTGTTGGGAGGAAACAATGCTCGAGCAACACTACAAAAGCGCACAACTGAGTGCACTAGGATATTCCGAGAAGTCACCAACTGGATGGGCATCATCGTTAGGCACAACCAGACTCTAGAGGACGTGTGTGTGAGAATATAGGCGTTGAATGAGGAAGTTGTGGTCACTATGGATCCGCTCAAGAAATAAGAGAAATTCGACCAAATACAACAAGATGATAATGAGTTGAATGCTTTGTTCGAGGCACAATTTGTAGCTAAGAAGGAGATGCGTGAATTTTGACCTGTCTTTCAGACAATATACATGTAAATGCATCAGGTGGATGCAACAACAGACTCTGAAGGGAACTCTTTGGTCACATCCAAGCCCAATGGACATATCACAAATGCGACCCAACAGTTCGTCGTCGAGGCCTCAATCCTTGCTAGGAAATGGCAGGATAAAGTTGGGAGTTTCCAGGAAGTCAGAAAGCGAGCCTTAGCATTGGTCCCATTGGGCCCTTCGTTTCAAGAGGCAGAGTAAGAGAAGGTGCAAGCAGAAGAGGAAGGTAAAGAAAAGAAGGAGGATAAGGGAAAGCAACAGTTACTCCTAGAAGCTGTGAAAGAGCCAAGTACTTGACTTGAGGGCAAGTCAAGGATTGTGATCGGAGTTTGTTGGGCCCTTTGTTTTTGGATTTGAATCTGCACAAGAAGGACTACAGTCCCAGTTTTGGTTTAGCATGAGTTGCGCAAGATACAGAAGAAGCTAGACATTGGAAGAAGGAAAAGTAGCATAAATCAGTTGCGGAAAGGGACAACATAACGCCAACAAGGCAAAAGAAGTTACAACAGAACAAGAAAGCATGCGAGCCCAAATCCAGAAGATCCCAATCAGCTTATATATATGAGATGTATACGATTGTAAAAGGGCTCTCTCTCTCTCTCTCTCTCTCTCTCTCTCTCTCTCTCTCTCTCTGGGTTCTTGTTCTTGATAGATTGAGTTTTGTTGTTATTAAGAAAATGTTGTACATGTAATTTGTATTCGGTTTTTGGTTAGATAGAGCTCTGTGACATGAGTCAAGAGTCAGAAGTCTATAACAAAGTACCAAGCTATATCTCTGAGATGGTATTCGATAAGTTCTGAAGATAATAGATGAAGAAGGACCCGAAATTTTAAAATATAATGTGTCATACTGTGTTTATGATTATGCATTGTATCTTTATAGTACTTCTTTATGTTTGATAAGCTCAATATGATGTCTCTGTGTATGAATGTTTTTCACAGCTTAAGTATCTCTAGTTCTTGTATGCATGAGTTCATATTTGATCTGTAATTGGTCTATTTTGCACAAGATCATGGTGAGTCTTGAAGGTTATGGCAACCCACCCAAGTATTATCCTTTCCCTTCCCTATCCTTTTGTCTTGGTTGTGCTTCGGGTGAGACTTATTCTCTTCAGAGGAGATGAAAATGCCAACTCTCTAGACTACATGGTACCTTTTGTTGGTAACCTGAGAAGGACCCTGGTCTAATCAATTCCACGCCAACACATGGTCTCCTTCTTGTTTTCCTTCGTGAATATTCTTGCACTCCTTTTTCCTCCCTAGGAAGGATTCTGGACCTATCCTCTTCCTTCTGTCAGAAGGAACTCGAGTCAGTCTGGGCCTACAGGAAACTTCCATTTGTGGTACTTCGGGCTGACAGTTTTTTGTCTCCTCATCCAAACCCTCCATACTTCCATTCATTGTGGTAGTTGATTGTTCAACCACTAGTCATTTTCTCATTAACTGATTTTTCCTTAGGATCGGGATGAGGCTTATTATTTCAACAAAGAGAATTTGGGGTCATTTTGACATAATAAACCTTCTCTATAGTTTCCTCACTCTTTCCTCTAGTGATATAATGGTCAGTACTTCAAGGCTTCACCCCCACAGTCGGTTATTGACAATCTAAACAATAATACATTTACATTGTTCACATGCCATAGCATGATAATCATAATTAATGATTAATTACATGATGGGGGAAACATGGGTATTACACATGAAATGCAAGCATGTATGCAACTGGCCCAATTTTTTCCAATATCTCAAATGAACCATAAAATATGGCTACTAGCTCGGTATAACTGCCCAACTTTAATGAGCTCTTCATGGGCTTAACTTTCAAAAGAACATGCTCTCCCACTTTAAATTCTCTATTTCTCCTATTCTTTTCTTCATAACTCTTCTATCTATCTTGTGTTGCCTTCAAATTCTGTTTAATTTTAACCATCTGGTCTTCCATATCCTTGAGCATTTATGGCTCAATTACTACTCTATCAGTTGGGTTGTCCCAACTCACTGGAGCATTGCATTTTCTACCATACAAATATTCAAATGGGCTCTTCTTCAATGAATCTTGATACCCATTATTTTAGAAAAACTCAGCCTAATTGTCTCACTAACATAACTTATCCATCACATGCATTCTCAACATATCTTCAATCACTTGGTTAATTCTCTCTATCTTCTCATTTGATTGTGGATGATATGCTATGTTAAAATTCAGATTTGTACCAAATCCTCTAAATAATCCTCTCAAAAACAACCTATTATGCATTTATTATGTTACTTTTACCCACCTCTAAACTGAAATGAAAGAACATGGTGAGTTTAACTCAATGAAGGAAAGAACTCACTCTAATCACTTTTGACTAAAATTTTTACCAACCTCTAAACTAAAATGAAAGAACATGGTGAGTTTAACTCAATGAAGGAAAGAACTCACTCTAATCACTTTTGACTAAAATTTTTTATCATGCATGTACAAAATTATAAAATATGCTTATCCATGTTTAATGGAGACGGAATCGCTTTCCAAGTAAAAATGGTCATTCATTTGGCCTAGTTATGAAATAATTTTACAATGTTTTTAATGCGAGTCACCTAGAATTTTACAACATAAAGTTTCGTGTCAAATGAAACAATGTGAAAGGTAACTCCGATAAGATAAACTAATATGTCGTCATTTCATATCAAATGGTATTTGAAGAGGAAAGCAAACGGTAATGTTATTTTTTTAATAATCATTATGTTAATTGAGGAACTATTCCCTTGTAATTATTTCATTAATATAAAAATTATGATATATTAAAATCTACAAGTAATTATAGTTTAATTTTTTAATTAATGTAAAATCAATTTTATTATAAAAATGATGGAAATGAAATTAAAATATAAAAATATATAATAGTGTAACTATACACAAAACATGATATCTAAACATCTAATAATATCACCGCATTAAAAAGGTAGATGCCAATGTGATATTTAAAAAAAAACAAAATTATCCCTTTTATTTTATTTGAGATGGTAAACAGTTGGAAAAAAATATCATCTCCACCTCATGCATTTAGTTGTAAGTAAAATTATTTATAAAATTGTTAATTTAATAAATTTTACTATAATCATTTCATACAATTGTATTAGCTGCATGTAAAACTCTTTATAAAATTGATAATATAATAAATTTTACTACAATTTGATTATAGAATATATTTTATTATAATCCTATTATAGTATAATTGTTACAACTAACAAAGTTTATAGAAATGAGTATATTGACTAAATTATTATTAACAACGAATATCATACTAAAAGTATATAGCTACATGAAATAATTAAATAATTATGTTATTATTTTTTAATATAATTTTCACATTGAACATGTACATTTCTTCTATTATATTTTATGTTTTTTTTAGTGTTGATGATGATGATAATTAATGTTCATTTAGATATAATTGGTTTATTCAACTTTAAGAAGGTAAGGGATTATATGGAATTCTGAAGAATTTTATTTATGTGCTCAAAAATCATTAAGAAAAGCATTCTAAGATAGTCATAGTTTTCTCTAGTTAAAATGTTAAGGATGTTGGTAGTGTGAAAAATCTTTTGGAATTGAGATCTAAATCCCTATATATGTTGGATATTCTAAGAAAGTGTTTTTTTTATCTTCAACCCTCTTAGTATCACAAATGAAACAAAGTATTTCATCCCATGATATATTGAGAATTGATGGCTATAGATATTTTTTTTATTTTGTAGATTAAGCTTGATTACCTTCTTATAATATCTTAATTTTCTTTTTCCCTCTCATTTTTTATAGCACCACATTGTCTCTTTAAATTTTGAAGTAATGATATTTTTAATAGTATCCTTATTCTACAATAAAATATGTCATTTTATTTCTCAACAGTTTAACCAAGATTGAACATCTTTATGTTATCCTTATGTCATCCCCACTTGAGTTAAAGATAGTTTTGATTGGAGTTTGAATTTTTTTTTGGAAGTTCTTATATTCCATGTTGTTTAACTTATTCTTATACAATAAATATCCCACACTATAAACATACTACATGACAAACCTTAAACACCAAAGTGAATGTCATAATACAAATATAAATATGAATGAAACCGTCATCTTTCACACTATTCCAAACATAAAACACCTTCAATCAAAACCCTAAAACATTCATTTATCTCACAGTCTTGTAGTTTACACGGTCCCTTTGGGCGGCGCTAACAGCACCAGCTAATCCTCCCGTCGCAGGGACCTATTTGCAACCCCGCAGGTATTGACCCTGTGGGGGGCATTGATTTTTATTCCAAAGAGGATTCATTGTCTTTTGCTATACAATCAAATGTGGGAAAAATTCAAAAGTGAATTTGAAGAAGAAATTGAAGACTGAATCTTCATCGAATGGAATTCAGAGGAATCTTTGTATTTTACTATACAGTCAACTTTATCAAAAATTCAAAAATAAGTTGACCAGGAAATAGAAAAATTAACCTTAGTTAAAGACGTGGAATGGGTACACTCGAAGTGAGGGAGCTCTGACAAACTCTGACGAAGGATTCCAGGGACTGGTTCTAGGGTTACAACTTCAACATCGAGAAGAATGGTGACCAGAGGGGGAGGGAGCGAGACTCCCTCCAACAAGAAAGTGGTGGTGGATAGAGGGAAAAATCCATGTGGTGTAGGGTTTAAGGAACCTTTGACAGGGACCTCAGGATCAGGTCCAGAGCACCATAAAGAGGACAACCAAGGAAAAAAAGAACGAGTGGGGGAGGAGACCAGGTAGGCCCGAAGTAGTACGTCAAAAATGACAAACCCTAGTGGGGGAGGAGGGAGCAACCCATGAAAACCAAAAACAAATTAATCCCAAAGGTTATTCTAGAAGATCCCCAGACCTAACTCTTCAGGGATCAAATGAAGACACACGCCCTGATCTACAATTTTATGGGCATGTAGCCTACAAAAAAGACCCTACACAACTGGATAAAATACCAATGGAAGCCGAGTGGAGAAGTAGACCTCCACCTAAGATCAAAAGGTTTTTTTTACAGCATTCTTCATGAACGTAGAAAACAGAGATAAGATCTTTGAGGGAGGACCGTATTTCCATGCCTCAACGGGATTGTACATGCAACCTTGGAAGGAAAACTTCTCCCTAGAAAAGGAGACCTTTAAAAGCCTCCTAGTTTGGCTCAGGATTTACTCCCTCCCACTTGATTACTAGTTGTCATCCACCTTCGAAGCCATAGGGAACAAGATGGAGAAATATGTTAAGACATCTAATGCAACATTAAAAGGGAAATATACATCCAATGCGAGAATTTGTATAGAGATGGATGTCTCGGGGGCACTCCTGGAGGAAATTATTCTGGAGTTCAGGGATGAGGAATGGATCCAAAGCATAGACTATGAGAAGATCTCGTTTCGATGTAGAAGGTGTCATGAACACTGGCACCTACTAAGAGAATGCTCGTTAAAAAAAAATTGGAACAGGAAAACTCAAAACAACAACTGGATGAGGACGGTTTTGTTAGGCCAAACTACAAAGGAAGAGAAAATAAGAGACAAGGAAATCCCCCCACAATGAGTAACTCGGAAGAAAGGAATAGATCTGAAGGACCAGGAAATCCAAAACAGGGGGAAGAGGAAGAACAAAAAAGGAAAAAGGAAAGGGAGATAAACAAACAAGAAGCAAATAAGACCACAGAAAGTCAAAATTCTCAAGGAAATCATGAGCACAACAAGAGCACAATCGAAGAAGGTGTCAGAGACACAAATAACCCAATGCAGGAGGTCGACGATGATTCAAAAATGACACCAAACAAGGTTGGAATAAAAGACTCGGACCTAAGAGATATCATGGAAAGGGAAGGGATAGACCTCCTGAATATACTGGAACAATGGAAAAAGCAAGGAGTTGACAATATACCAACGAAGCAATCAGATCGCATCCAATACCTATTCCTTCTAAGGGGGGGAGAAAAAACCAGAGGAATTAAGTGCATGCATGGTGAAAGAGGAAACTTGGGTATCAAAATAAGAGAAGGTCAACCACAAGACTCACCAAAGAAGGCAAGACAGAAAAAAGGGAGGAAATCAAACAGTGTATCCCTATAGGAATTGGGAGCGGTTCTGATAAATTCAAGTAAGATCAAAAATATATTTCCCGACTCCCCCCCACATGTTTAAATGAAGGTTATTACTTGGAACATAAGGGGCTTGAACAACCCTAGAAAACAACGAATCCTTAAAAATAGACTGAAGATGGAACAACCAGATATATGCTTCATTCAAGAGACAAAATGTAATATGGATAGAATGGAAATAATAAGTAAGAAGTATTGGAATAAGTACGCTACTCACTATAGATAGTCAAAACACGGCGGAAGGCATACTCACCATGTGGAACCCACAATCGTTGAATCTACTCTATGTTGAAGCCACTAGGTACACATTATCTGTAAAAATGTAAGTGATAGGGAACACAAAGAAGGTCTTATGTACAAATGTATATGGACCCCAGGTCTTGTAGGATAAAAGAAGAATGCTTCTAGACCTAGAAAAGCTAAAGGAGCATAATAGTAACATCCATTGGATTCTAGCTAGGGATTTCAACATTATAACTACTCTGGATAAGAAAAAGGGGGGCAACTAGAGATTGGACATAGATGCGGAAGAGTTCACAATCTTCATTGAAAGAACATAGATAGTGGACATCGGGACTAGTAATGGGAAGTTTTTCTAGAACAACAAAAGACATTCACACCACCAAGTGGCCACGAGGTTCAAAATATTCCTAGTCTTGGAATCCATCATTCTGCAGGGTTTAGCGCTGGAAGGCAACTTCCTCCCCTGGGGGGGATCAGACCACCGGCCGATGCGATTGGAGGAAAATTTCCAGAAAACACCAAAGAATAGTCCTTTCAAATTCGAGAAATTCTGGATCGACCACCCAACCTTCAAGGAGAAAATCAAAGCTTGGTGGCAAGAGGATATCTCGGAACAAGGGAAAAAGATGTTTAGACTTCAGAAAAAACTCAAGTACATAAAGCAAAAACTCAAGAAGTGGAACAGAGAAGTTTTTGGAAACATCGACGAGGAAAAAAAAATGATTGAGGTAAGAATGGAAGAGCTACATGAGCAATGCATCCAAGAAGGCTACACCGAGGAGAGGAAAAAAGAGGAGAACGAATTACTCTGGGAATGAGAAGTAAGATGTAAGCAAGAAGAGACCCTATGGAGACAAAAATCCAGAATTCAGTGGCTTAAGGAAGGGGAGAGAAATACCAAGTTCTTCCACAGATCAACTATAGCGAGAAGATCTCATAATAAAATTCTAAATATCCGGGATCGAGATGGGATAGAGAGAGAGTCCCACCAAGACATTGCAAACACTTTGGTCAAACACTTCCATGGGATAGACAAAGAACCCAACCAGGATAGGACCGAATAAATCCAGAGGACAGTAAGGCACATCCCTAAGTTGGTAACATAGGAACATAATGTCAACCTTTGCAAACCCATAGAAAAGGAAGAAGTAGACCAAGTGATCCAGGAGATGCCAAATGGAAAGGGCCCAGGCCGAGCTGGCTTCACAGTGGAATTTTTGAAAGCTTGTTGGGATGTGTTTAAGCATGATATTTATGGTATAATGGAGGACTTCATACGTTAGGTCTCAATCCTAAAAGCCTTGAATGCCATGATGATTACTCTGATCCCAAAAGAAAATGAATCCCGAACTCTGGACCGCTATCAATGGATAGCCTTGTGCAATGTTGTGTATAAGATAATTTCAAAAGTAATAGTTAATATATTGAAACCACTTCTCCCAACTCTGATCTCATATGAACAAGTTGGCTTCATCGACGAGAGGAAGATTCTGGACAATATCATACAAGCCCATGAAATAATACATACCCTAAAAAGTAAAAATAAATCGGGGATGTTAATCCAGTTGGACTTGGCAAAGGATTATGACAAAACAAGATAGCACTATATGGAAAAAACGATGGAACCATTTGGGTTTGAACAACACGGAATTAAATGGATCATCAACCTAGTCTCTACAATGAGATTCTCGCTTCTATTAAATGGAGCGTCATCCAAGCCGTTCTACCCCTCGAGGGGTATAAGAAAAGGGGATCCTCTATCCCCTTTTGTGTTCATTTTAATGATGGAAGGGCTAAGTAGGAGAATAAAGACAACAACGGTTGAAGGCGAAATCAAAGGCCTAAAATAGTTCAAATACTTCCCAACCTCAACACACCAACGATTTGTGGACGATATCTTGCTCCATGGAACCCCCACGGTCAAGGAAGCAAAGGCATACACAAGTTTTTTAGAAGAGTTTGGAGAGGCCTCGGGGGCCGAAATAAACCACTCTAAATCCATGATATACTTCTTCAACACAAATCCTGCAATCCAAAGGAACCTAGCCAACATATTGGGTTTTGAGCAGAAAACACTCCCAACGAATTATTTGGGGGTGCCTTTGACAGACAGGGTGTGTAGGAACATAACATGGGAAGGAGTCATCAACAAGCTGTAGGATAGGGTTAAGAAATTGGACTTACAGAAATCTAAACCTAGAAGGACGGTTAATCCTTACTAAATAAATCCTACAAGAAATCCTGACCTATCTTATGTCAGTGTTTCCGGCTCCAAAAGGCATCCTACAAAAAATTAGAGCAATCCAGAGAGACTTCCTATGGAGAGGAGTTGAGTGTTAGCACTGAGAGTCACCCTCAGATTGCAAGAGGATAAGCCCAGTACCCGTCCGAATTTTTGGTGGATGTTGGTTTTATGAGTGGAGGTCAAATGGACAAAACTCAGTACAAGAATGATTTTAATCATAGAAAATGGACAAGCAATGCACAGGGAAGTGAGGTCCTCATTAACTTCAGTCAGTGATTTGAGTTTAAGTGTGAGTAGAAGGAAGACTTAGTGAGAGAGGTGAACAAGACTGTTATGAGTATCTGACCCTCGGGCAGCTTAGTGAAGAAAAAATCAAGCTCAAGAGCACTCTTGAA
Organism: Picea glauca; assembly: GCA_000966675.3. Classification (NCBI taxonomy): domain Eukaryota; kingdom Viridiplantae; phylum Streptophyta; class Pinopsida; order Pinales; family Pinaceae; genus Picea; species Picea glauca. The sequence goes on from JZKD02S1548326.1 coordinate 247,464, forward strand.
CTCAAGTTTCAGACACTGAAATATGTTACAAAAACATAATAATCAAACCTACATCACCATGAAACTACAACAACTCGACTGAATCCTCCATGCCCAAGTCTTTCATTGTAAGGGGAGCTAATATAACAAAGAAGCTGACTAAAAATGGTCACAACAATACTGTAATCAAAACTACATTACAATAGAACCACAACCCTCGACTGGATCCTCCATGCTCGAGTGTTTCACCACAGTTTAAACAAAGAGATGAAAGAAGTTGACTTCTATTAATGAAAAATTCTCAAATTTGATACATAACCAGAGAAAAGTTCTGGCATCAAAATTACACAATAGGGAGCTTTGCTCAACCATTTGACCTTAACAAAAACTTGAATTGGTCTATTTATACTCATATCATTCCACGTCTACCCAAAGTGTGATCTGGCCATCCCATTCAATCCTTTATGTCTGTGCATCCTTTCATCAGACTGCTCATGCATCCGTCTGTCAGATGCAAGCTCATATCAGCATGGTCCTGCAGGAAAAACCGTCCATAGGGGCACCTCGGGCTAATAATTCTGTCTCCATGGACAAACCTTCCGTGCCTTCTATTTATGAAGTGAGTCGAGGTTTCAACCACCACTCCTTTTTTCATTAACTTCTTTTTCTCGGGATAGAAACATGTCTTAATGCCTAGGGGGTGTCCACGCACTACTCTTGGATTGGACGTCTTATAAGCACGTGATTGCGGGGCCGTCGAAAGCAGTTTGAAATCACACCTCTTTTGAGCCTGCAATTCACCACCTTCTACCATGTAGCTCTTTTTATATACCATGGTTTCAATTGCGGGACCACTCAAGAATTTTATTGATCGATTATGTTGCATCCCTGCAATGAAACGTGGCCATTTATCTGATTGTGATCTGTGATCCGGGCGCTCCTGCTGAATTTAACACCACCGCTAAAGTTTATCCGCCTTCCAACTTTAGGATCATTCTAACTGTGTTGGGAGATGGCGCTAATTTTGGCGTTGAACAAGAACACTTCCTGGAAGATGATATGACATGGTGGCCTCACGTCACTATGCTAATGTGTCATAAAAAGAGAGGTGACACATGTCACTTGGAAACAAGTGGATGATATGCCCAAAGGTGTCTGGACTGAGTGCCATGTGTCATCGCCAAATGGATTCTAGGTGTCATGAATGACGAGAGCGCCACATATTTGAACTGATGACTGCCATGCAGTTTGGCACTTCAAATATCAGGGGTGGTATGCATGTAGAGATGGATCTCTGAAGTGAACGACGATCGTCGATCTGAGGAGGACACGTGGCAAGGATATGTTAACTACAAGAGAAGACACTCTGGATGGAAACAGGAGCGAGGAAGCTGAAACTCCCAAAGCTCGGAGTCCCGAAGCAAACTATCACCGTTATATTTGGATGGACACATGGCAGCGATCTCTGGACTTCAAGAGAAAACGCTCTGGATGAAAGCAAGAGGGGAGGAGCTAAAAATCCCGAAGTCCATATTCTCGAAGTAAATATTGATCGTCCGATGGAGAAGGATGCATGTCGCCTGATCTGCAAATTCGGGAGAAAGTACTCTGCAGGAAAATGAGAGGGGAAGCCCTAAATTCTCAAAGTAAACAATGATTGTCTGATCTGGAGGGACACACGACACTTGATCTGCAACTCTGGGAGAAAGTACTTCGAAGGAAATTGGGAGTGTGGAAGTTGAAACTCCCGAAGCCCGAACTCCCGAAGTAAATCATGATCATCCGATCTGAAAGGATGCATGGTGCTTGATCTGTGACTAAATCACTTCAGAGAAAATTGGGAGTGGGGAAGATGAAACTCTCGAAGTAAATCATGACCGTCCGACCTAAAAGGATGTGTAGCACTTGATCCGCAACTTTGGGGCTTCCACCTAGTCTTTAAACCTCGCACAACTTTGATGTTTCGAAAGACCGGAGTCATTGATCTGAAATGCTCCTAGGATCTTTGTCATTGAAAATTGAACCTATCTACTTGCTTGCTTCAAGCCCACAATAGACCGCTTTGAGTGTTGCGCCTTGTGCCCATGGATGCTTCCTGTGTAAATAAGGACTTGGATGACTTGATGTGGGTTTAGGAAACAAAATGACCAGTAATTCGAGACAAAATGATGATGAGTGCTCGTCCTTCTTTGAGAAAAATAGAAAATCTTCGGGTTGGGACTTGGTTGAGAAAGACACCAAGGGAAACCAGGTTGTCAACAAAGGGGAAAAATGACTTTATCAGTCAGAG